>JAFNIE010000808.1:0-24130 GCA_027742785.1 Vigna reflexopilosa | reverse complement strand
CAGATTTGTTTTGCACTTTATTGGAAATTTTCTTTAAAAAATAAGCAATAGGATGCTCGTTTTGACCGAGGAGATCACCCACTGCAATTCTAGAAGCATATATTTTTAACACAAAAGAGTCCTTGAAATTACGAAGAGCTAATATAAGGGTAGAAGTCTTTGCTAACCTCAATTGTTCAAATGCTTCTATTGATTTTACAGTCCATTGAAAAGCAGTTTTTTTAAGTAAGTCAGTGAGTGGTGCAACAATACTGGCATAATGCTTCACAAATCTTCTATAACAACCTGCAAGACCTAAAAAGCCCCTCAATTATTTTAAATTAGAAGGTTGGGGCCATGCACATACTGCCTCTAATTTGGTATCATTTGTGGCTACACCAAACTAAACAAAGTATATTCAAGGTACTCTATCAGTGTTACTCCAAAGAAACACTTAGAACGTCTTGCAAAAGACTTATGTTTCTTTAGAATATTGAGAACAACTTCTAAATGGTATAAGTGATCCTTCGAAGTACAACTATATACCAAAATATGATAAAAAAGACCAACACATATCTTCTTAATAGACCCTTAAAGATATTATTTATTAAACTCTGAAACGTCGTTGGTGCATTAGTCAAGCCAAATGGCATGACTAGTCATTCATAATGGCCATGATGAACTTTAAAGGTTGTCTTATTTGTGTCCTCTACCTTCAATAATATTTGATGATATCCATATCTGAGATTAAATTTAGAAAGTAAAAAGCTCCAAAAAGTTCATCAATCAATTCATCTATTATGGGAATAGGAAAACTATCCTTGATAGTTATAGCATTAAGGGTCCTGTAATCTGTACAAACTCTCCATGACCCATCCTTCTTCTTAACCAGAATAATAGGAGAAGAAAAAAGGTCTTTTCGATTTCGTCTTTTTGACTATGAGGATACATGTAAGGCTTAACCTTTACCGAATTAGAGCCTTCCAACAACGGAATAGAGTGATCTTGGAGGTGGTAAACTAGTAGGAGTAGCAAAAACAGACCTATAAGTATGTAGTAACAAGGCTAATTCAGCTTCCATGTCACTCGATAATTCCAAATAAAGTACAAGAATGTGAATTTTCTTCCAATAACTTTATACTGTATACCTTCCTTTTTTCCTTGTAGTGTAATTGTGCATTGGTACGACCCATCCTTCCGGTGTGGTGTAATGTGCTTGATTCGAAACCAATTCCTTATTTCCTTGTAGTGTAGTAAACCTGTCATCATGGAATAAATTCAGTTCCAAGGTTTCATAATCAGCAATACGAAGGCCAATGGTTTTCAACCAACTAGCTCCTATAATTAAATCTTTCCCAGAAATAGGAAATAAGAAATTTGGTAATATGAATGAATATCCATGTTCATGTACATTAAGCTGTTGAATCTTTCCCTCTACAATTATGTAATTCCCACTACCCATCATCACTCAAAACATAGAAATAGGCTCTACTAGTAGTTTAAAAAAAATCAATCTTTAGCTGCAAAAAATTATCAAAACTACCCCCATCAATCAGTACTTAAACCGGAAGTTTATAAATATAAGCTAAGAATCTAATGGTGCCTACATTCATTCCACCTTTCAAGGCATTCAGAGACAAATGATTCTCTTATGCAAAAGCAATGATATCATCTACTTCTACCTTCTCTTCTACAGTGGCATATACATTTTTGTCCTCCTACTCCAATTAAAGGAAAAAATATTATCTATTAATACATTTGTCATTAAAAGTAAACTTTTCATCACAGAAATAACAAAGGCCCTTAACTTTTAACATAAACATTTTTTATTGGAGGAGTGCTTGGAGTTTAAGGTGGAAGTTGTGGTTTGACATTAAGTTTATGGTTCTGATATGGTTGTAGTAGTGTTGAGATACAAGTTTTGCCGAATACGTTGAAACAAAAGGTTTAGTGAATGATTGTTTTGTAGGAGGACAATATTTATCTTCACATAATTTTTCCAATGCAATAACCCTTAACAAAGAAATTGGTGAGAGTGTCATAACATCTCTTTTGATATCAACATTTAAACCGCTCAAAAAGCAATTAAGGAGTACCTCATCCACAAGACCAAATGATCTATTGGCTAGAGACATAAATTTCAAATAGTAGTCTAAAATGGAACCCGTCTGTTGCAACTTGAATAATTCTGCCATCGGACATCGAATGGTGAAGGAACAAATTGAGATTCAATAGCACGTGTTAAATCCACCCAAGTGTTTTCCTCTTGCAGTCTTTGTAACATCTGAAACCACGGTACCACATCTCCCTCAAAATGCATCGTTGCTATTTCAACCCGAGCTATATGTGATAGTTGAAAATTTTTTCTGCCTTGAAAATCTAGCTAAGCATTGAAGAAGTTCCATCGAAGTGAGGAAACTTTAGAGAAATATTTTTCATTGAAGAAGATGCATTCAACGGTCTTGGAAAAATGTTTGTCATAAACTATTCATGATGCTGATTCATGGATTTATCAAGCAACAAACTATCTAAAGTTGTTTGTATCTGAACAAATCGAGTTTGATTTTTTGCTTCTTTTTTAGCATTGTATTCACACTGTTGACAATTATGCAATTTGAACATTTTCAACAATCTTTGAATCTCACTTCCTTGCGTTTTTAATTTTGCTTGAACATCCTTTAACCTTGTATTTTCAGCCATGAAGAGTAATGAAAGCACCAATGGAACAAATAAAATTTTATTTACGAATTCAAAATAATTTTGAATACTTCAGTAAGTCCAAATAATAGGAATTTGTTCTTTCTATCATAGATAACAAACAAAACAAGTAATGAACAACAACGAGCGATAATCTTAACAACTGGAATTATTGTAATTCATTCATGACAAGCTAACGATTCAACCTGAATCATATGAAAATGATCGAGAATGAATAACAGAATTAGAAGAATTAACAAAAAGTAAGATAATTCAAGGAGACGGTTTATACTATACTATGTCCCACTTTCAAACATAATATTCGAAATACATTTTTCTTTTTTGGACTGAACTTACACTTCTTCTAACTGTTTGTTTGTTTTTAGAATCCTCTACTATATGATCCACATGACTTTAGAATTCTCTTTTCTGCCTATGTTAGAGTGTCCAATTTATAGTACAATTATAAAGTTTTGATCATTTTAGAATAATGGGAGAATCATATACCAAATAACATACATTATATTTCATAATGGATTGCATCAATATTAAAGAGATCATATTCAATTGTGTGAAGAATAAATATAAAATGTACATACTCATTTCACGTGGTGTAAAAAAACACTAATGCAAAAATGTTGTTTAATGTCAGACGGTAGACGTCGGTTAAGGATCAGAGCGACGTATATTGACGACCGGTGGCATTTCCGTAAATAAGTTGGCAATATAAGCGTCTGTTAGGTCGATCTCCGATGTCTATAGAATTTTAGACGTCGGCCCTTCCAACATGACGTCTATATTTCTGACCGTTAGGTGAAAAGTCATTTCATTTTACCTTATAGACGTCGGTTCCTTGGGGGCCTCGACATCTATATGGCAGAAATTAATGCTGCTCACCTACCTATCAGACATATAGACGTCGGTCTTTTGTTAACTGACGCCTATAAGTCTGCCAGACAAGTGAATATTCACTCTTTTCAGCCTTATAGACGTCGGATCCCGCCACATTGACGAGGGTCCCGACGTCTATATGGCGGAAATTAATGCTCCTCACCAACCTGTCAGAAATATAGACGTCGGGCTCATTGTAACTGATGCCTATATGTCTGCCAGGCAGGTGAATAGTCACTCTTTTCAACCCTGTAGACGTAAGATCCCGCCACTTTGACATCTATATACAATTCTAGACGTTAGTTGCATCAGGTACCGCCGTCTATAATCCTACCAGGTATGTGAAAAGTCATTCGTTTCCGCCAATGACACGTCTCATCCCGCCAAACCGACGTCTATATACAACAAAAATATTAATGTGTAAATCGAATGGACATCATATTAGTCAAGCGTCCGACGTATTTGTTATTGTAGACGTCGGTTCTGTGTACAATAGACATCCAATTTCTTGTTAAATAACACTGCGAACCAGCGGTTTGTGAACAAACACTTTGATCGTCTTTGCCTTTTCTCTATGTTGCTCTACATTTCCAAGTAAGTTTTCTATCCTTCTAACAATTTAAATTTTTTTTTTACTCCGATTAAAGTAATCTTTGATGTATTATCTCTCATTTGAACTGATTAAAATGATTTTTCGTTGTGTTTTGGTGCGATTTTTTTGTTGTGTCTTTGTGTAGCGTAGTGCACCTTCCCCCTTTGCTAGTTTCCTCATAAGGAAAACTTGTGTTTTTTGGATTTCTCACGACATTTCAATCCAAGGACGAACTTGGATTGTTGCATATGTCTATTCCGACCGCCAACGAAAAAGAATACGGTGAGAATACATTCTCACCGTATTCTTTTTCATTGGCGGTCGGAATGGACCTAGGCAACGACCCAAGTTCGTCTTTGGGTTGAAATGCCATGAGAAGTCCAAAAGACGCAATTTTTTCATACGAAGAAACTAGCAAAGGAAGGAGGTGCTACTACGCTACCCCAAGACACGACAAAAACCACAACAAAACACAACGATCACTTCATAGATGTCGGTTAATGTACAAACCAACGTCTATGATGTCCCAAAGACGTTTGTTAATGCAATGTTTGACGGTTTTATAGACGTCCCAAGTTTTACAGACCGACGTCTAAGGTAAGATTAGACGTCGGTTAGCGCATTGTCGGATGTCTTTCTAGACGTCGGGCTTTTGAACTTAACCGACGTCTATATCGACGTTGCACCTGCAAAAAACCGACGTCAGTTCTGATAGTGACGTTAAAAGCCCAAAATAACTGACGTCTAAAACCCTTTCTGCACTAGTAAAAGAACGAAAATTTGGAAGATTTGCTAACATTTTTCAAACATTGCGAAAGATGTAATGAAAATTTTCACTCACAATTTTTTTTTAACATTTCAGATTTGTGAATATTTTTTTCACTTAGTGCATTTATTCAATTATCACTTAAAATAAAAAATCAAATAAATGAATTATAGTATTAATATGTCCATAACAAATCTCTCTATATTTCATAATTTATTGAATTAGTGTTAAAAATGGACCAAATTCATCGTTACTGTGTGAAGAGACAAATTTAAAATGCCTATATCCATTTCACATGTTACCAAAAAAATTGAAATTAAAATTTACAACTATTTATTAGTAATTACTACGATAAATTGTTATTCTAAGTATAATATGAATATGAAAATCTGTTAGTAAATTTTATTTTACTTATAAATGCTTTTTACAATTTAGATCTATATGTAAATATATAAAAGTCTACCGAATTTCCAGTTTATAAGCCTAAATTGATTATTTATGGAAGAAATTCGTACTAATGTAAATGAATATTTACGTACAAATATAAAAATTTAAAACCCTTACACATATATTAAAAAAAACATAAAAAGTAATAAAAAATCAAGTAAAAATATATAACAATTAAAATAAAGTTTTCACCGTTAAGTTTTCTAAACTAAAAATATATATGACATTTATTTATTTTTATAACCAAATCAATACAGTTTAACTATTTTTAAGCCACAATTCTTCGAGTTAAGAAAATAAGGAATAGAAATAGAAAAAAAATATTTAACATATAAATTTAAGATAATTGTATTAATTAACCAGACTAATTAGTTTTCTCAATTTTTGTAATTAAGTAATTGAGTAAGTGTAACATTTTAAAATATACAATTATCCATATCCATATAAAATGAGATGAATGTACTTGAAATATAAAATACAGTAATAACTATTGATTAACAAGATAACTCGTAAATTTATAATTAGTTTTATATTTGTAAGCATTCATTTTACCATCGTTTTTAATTGTGAATTTTTTAATTAATGATATTTAAATGCTTTTTATCTTGTAAGGTAAGGTGCACTATTTCACCTCATATAAACCAATCTCCTTATCATACGAATAAAAAAGAAACAAGGAAAATTAGTTAATAGAATGCACGCGAAACTAAAAAGTCGAATACCGATTTTTCATTATTAACGGGATGTAAAATGAAACTGTGATTATTATTTATTTGAATTGAAAAATCAAAATCTTCGAAAACTTGAGTATTAAAATGGAAAAATAGAAGCCCCTTGAGGCAATTAAAAAACTATAATCATGGGTGACCTAAATGATAATTTAATTTAGGTTTAATACCTCTTTTGGTCCCTCTTTAGGGGGAATGTTTAAGTGCGTCCTACCTTTTTTGAAAAGTTCAATGTTGTCCTAACTTGTGAAAAAAGTATACAATTAAGTCCTTTTTGGTCACGACGTTAAATATTTAACGATCCAGCTGCGTGGAATCATCTGTGCAACGTGGCTGTTTGTGGCTGCCTAACTAAGGGTAAATGTGTGATTTTCAATAAAGTTCACGTGGCAGTGGTTAAAAAGTAAAAGGGGTTAGGGTTTGGTTTCCTCCCAATTGGTCTTTGAGGTTTAGAAAGTGTTTGGGGAGAAATAGGAATGACTTCCTAAGGGTGTTCTTCGTTTTCAAAAAGTTGGGCCAAAGGATCTTCTCGTTCGTCCCATGGTGGTGCTTGTAGGGGATGTGGGTTAATCCCTACTTGTTATTGTGGTGATATTGCAGTAATCAAAGTGGCCAGAACTATGAAGAATGCTGGGAGAAATTTTTGGGGTTGTCCTTATTACAAGGTTTGAAGTTCTGAGTTAATCTTTTATTGACTTGACTTGATGCATTTGTTGTTGATAGATTCCCTAACATGGTGAATAACAGGGTGGATCTTCAATTGGGAGCTGCTGTAACTTTTTCAAGTGGTGTTGTGAAGACAACGTTGATGAAAAAGATTGCACAATTCTGAAGAGGATAAGTGAGCTGGAAAATGCAGTGAAGGATTTGCAGAAAATGCAGAAAAGGATGAAGTTGTTAGTTGTAGCTTTGTGTGTGTATTGTGGTTGACCTTGTCATATTCAGGTTGTGTTTAGGTTGATTTAGTTAGATCGTGAATTTGGGTGTTTGTTATAAGTTGGCTTAATACCTCTGTTGTTCACGTCCTTCATGTAATGTATTTGGATGCTTGAAAAAAGTAGGTTGGCAATGTGAAGGTGTTTTGGTTGGTGTAACATCAGTTATGCAATGCAATGTACAAAATGTTCGAATCAGTCCCCCATTTGATTTAAAAATATTCAAATAAGTCAACCCAATAATGCATATGATGATGACTAATGGCGCATATGAGTAATGTAAGTACAAGGTTTGAGATGAGCTTGATGAAACCACTTTCATTCATTAAATAAAGACATTACATAATATCTCTATTTCATGTAAAGACACATAATACCTCCAATACATCATACCTCCATATCAGTTCACCAAAATAAAAGACAATACATATTTGTCACCAAAATAAAAGACAATACATATAACCTCCAATTCATCTAAGTAAAGACAGTACATATGACTTCACTTTGTGGCCAAATTAAACATAGTACAGAACATAATAAAGGAATTCATCAATCTATCTATATTTTCTTCTGACATGTAATTTTGTTGGACAGGATGATTGGGGACTTGGTGGCTGTGATGGTAGAGGGGTTGGGGAACTTGGAGGTGGTTGTGATGGTTGTGTTGTTTCTGCTGACTGGGTTGCTGGTGTTGGCTGGGTTGCTTCTGCTAGCTGGGGCAACTAAAATCTAGACATATTACATTCGTTCTGAAGTCTCTTCTTTATCTTTGGGCATATTGTGAAGTCCATAGATGTGACCTTGGTTCTGTTGGTGGTCCACCTTTTCATGACATACACTCTAATATTCTCCATCATTGTGATAATTGGTTTTCCTCTTGCATGTATAAGAACACTATTGAAAGCTTCAGTGATGTTGTTATCTAAGGTATCACACATTGCTTAACCTGTGAAGCGAAATCTTGACCAAAACCTATTGCACAAAAGAATTTTCAAATGGGTTACAATGCACCTGTGACACTAAAGTGTATATAATGGCTAATGGGTTACCTTGGGGGAATGCCTATGAGGTATTTATAGGCTTCAATATTGACTTCTTTAATTTTGACCATTTCTCTCTCCCAAGCCTGGGGATATGTGCTGGTTGCAGCCTTCCACATCAGATTTTTTAATACCTGCCCACCAAACATTTTCCTAAAGTTTGCATACAGGTGCCTCACACAGCATCTTTGTTCTGCCTGAGGCAGAAGCTCCTGGATAGTTAGGACCAACCCCTGCACAAATAAATTTAGTAATAAAACCATATCCTATACAAAAGCATTAACTAAAAGTAGTTCATTATACCTTCTGCTGGTCTGACATCCATGTGCACCCTCCACATATTTCACTACCCCCGAGGTCTTCAATTAACAATTGCAAAAACCATGTCCAGCTGTCTTTGTTCTCCACTTCTACTACTGCATAGGCAAGGGGTAGCATTTGATCGTTTGGGTCCCTACCAACAGCAGTCAGCAACTCCCCCTTGTAAACACCTTTCAAAAAACATCCGTCTAAACATATAATGGGCCTACAACTTATGAAACTATCTTTACAAGCTTTGAGACAAACATACATTCTTTGAAAGATTGGGTCACCATTATGAGAGTGAACTTTAATCTGCACAGTTGACCCTGGGGTACACCTCAACAGCTCATGTCCATAGTCGTACACCCTTTTATATTGTTCTTTGAAATCTCCTTCAACCTGTCTTGTGGCAATTAATTTTGCCCTTCTTGCCTTGGATATTGACACATTTGTATTCCATTTTCTTAATGCTTTAGTACGAATATCATTCACCTTTAAATTAGGATTTTCAACTAAAGATCTATCTATTTCCTGACTTAACCACTTAGCATTCATCAGTTTAATATTAAGTTACCTACTACAACTATGAGTATCAATTATCTTCCTCAATTGCCATATTTTGCGTGATGGTAAATAACCACAATAAGCAAGCCATGGGCACTTCCCTTGGCCACCCATGCATGTGACCCTCACCCTACGGTTATCATTTTTGATAAATTTTAGATCCCTCCCAGCATGAACAACATACCTTCTAATAGCATCCTTAAACTCTTCCCTATCAGTAAAAATAGTCCCCACTTCCCACTTGTAATCTGCCATGGACTACTGCTTTGCATATTTTGAGAAAGGACCTACAGATATTGTATCATCGTTGTCATCCTCCTCACTTGCACTATTTTCAGGAGTTAAAAACATATCAGACTCCCAATCATCATCTGACAAACCCCTACTTTGTTGGGTTTCTTTTTCACTGTCTTCATCCACATATTCATCACCACTCAGATCATCCATTCCTGCTTCATCATCACTGTCCACTTCCACTTCTTCTTCACTATCAACCTCCCCTCCATCCTGAATGTCCACGTCAACTAATTCTTCACTTTGAACCTCAATTTCATCCTCATTATCCACTTCCAATGCTTCTTCACTTAGATCCTTAACTTCATCCTCATTCTGAACCTTCACAGCAACCTCAACATCTTCTGCATCCTCCTTATCATCCTCCCAGGCATCCTCATGCTCAACATCCTCATTATCCACTAAACCCTCCTTCTCAACCTCCAATGCATTGTCATTCTCAACATCCCATGCATCCTCATTGTCAACATCCACTGCATAGTCATTCTCAACCTCCACTGCACCCTCCATCACGTCTTTAATTCCTTAATCACCACCTTCAACATGTGCTTCTCCTCCAACATGTGCTTCTCCTCCAACACCACTACCCTCACCACTCTCTGTAGGACCTTCACATAGGTAAAAAATCTCATTTTCATCATTTTCTAAGATAGTTGCTTCGTCCACCCCATGCACAACATACAGGTTCACTTTCCCCAAATACTTAGCCACATTCATCATGTTCATAGCTCCTTTATCATCATCAAGCTTATGTAAAACATGCTGCACATTGTAATATAATTCTTCTACTTGCATGTAACCCATATGTTTAAGTGAACCTAATACTTCAAAATAACGCCATTTATCAGGGTCTACGTCCCAATAAACTATCTCCCCGCCTATATAATTAAAGGGGACTTCTTTGATCAAGGTCCCACCATGGTGGACCACTACCCGAAACATGTCATCAAACATCCCTACCCGAACCCTGCAAATGCAAATGGGGGACCATTACTTTAAGTTAAAGTAAGAACTATGGGACCACTATCATGCATCAAAACAAGACAACTTTTCACACAAAACAATTTCACCTGTAGTTAAACCCCCTGAAACGCGACAACACTCAAAACATATCCAATACCTCAATTTCATAAAATTAACAAATGTAAACCCTAACCTAATTTACGGAATTCAATTTGCTCTACAGATTTCACCTTCAAGATCACCCAAATTGGAAGACAGTTCCTCCAAATTGCTTAACCCCAAATCGCGATTTCTGCAACCCAAACCCTAACTCAGATTTTTTTTAACCAGTGCCACGTGAACTTTATTGAAAATCACATATTTACCCTTAGTTAAGCAGCCACGTTATGAACCTAAAATAGTCACATTGCACATATGACTCTATGTTGTCAGCTAGATCGTTAAATATTTAACGTCGTGACCAAAAAGGACTTAATCGTACACTTTTTTCACAAGTTAGAACAACATTGAACTTTTCAAAAAAGGTAGGACGCACTTGAACATTCTTTTCTAAAGAGGGACAAAAAAGATATTAAGTCTTTAATTTAAAAAAAAAAAATACAACACAAAACTAGCTGGATTTGTGGCAATAATCTTATTAATTACGAGTAATGAGAAAGGGGCATGAGTCTGATTGAGAATAAATATTAAATTATTAGGAATATTGGTCACATCTTGTTGTATAACCATTTTAATTATATAATTGTATGGTGACTCACACGATGCCTTGTGTAGTGAGAATATTAGTGTAACTAAGCTCAATTATATTTTGTATAAAATATTTATAAAAATAGAAAAAAGTTATAATATATATATATATATATATATTTATATATATATATATATATATATATATATATATATATTATTTAAAAACTCATGTATAAGAGTTTAATACATTTAAGACACTAATGCATTTCTTCTACTGCATTTAAGACACTAATTGGTCTTTTTTTAAAAGAGAAATGATATTTTGATATATATAATTTTTTTTTAAATTTATTTGACACTATTTTTTTTAATTTTTTTTAAATTATAAAAATTCACTCTTTTAAGATCATGTTAGATGTATTAAATGAATGTCAACGTGTATCATATTTTACTTTTTTTCAAATCTCTCATCCCATTTTTGGTTTGGACAAGCTAACACTTTTTTGCTTTTACATGATTAATAAAAGGAGTTTTCGAAATTACAAAGAATTACTATTGGCACCACTTTTCTTCTTTTTCTTACAGGAGTTGATCACATCACTAGATCTTTAAGTAATGAATATTATGATGTGATGTAGGTTGGATGTTATAAGAGTTTTATCAAAGTATGTTTTTGTTGTATAAGTAAAAGTTTGGTTTGAGTAGATGAAATGTTAGGTGAAGAAAATGTGTAGAGTTGGATGTGCTTTTGAAAACACATGACACTGTGGGTTTGACGTTGAATAAAACGCAATGTCAAAGTGCACACATCTATTTTCTGCCTAGATAATATCGCATTACCATATAAACTTAAAATTAATTAAAAAAATAATACGTATAAATTTTTATAATACCTAATAAATTAAAAATATTTTAATAATTTAAATCAAATACAAGTATAAAAATAAAATAAATATTAGAATCGAAATGAAACAAGACAAAGAAATATATATAATATCCATTTTATCTTATATTTGATATAAAAATTTAAAATTATTCATATACTTATCCGTACCAAAAAGTACCTACGAAAATATATTCTTTTGTTATTCTACGTCACGTTGTTTTGATTTTATCAGGAAAATATATTCATTTATCATTCTACATCATGTTGTTTGATTTTAACACTAGATAACTATTTTCTCCATCTTCTTATATTTAACCTGTCAATTAACTTGTACATTCTCTCTCCAATCTGATGTAACTTATTTGTCGATTTGCTTTAAAAAGAAAATGGTAACATTATTGACAGATTTTAAAAAATAAGAAAAGAAAACGATTGATAGATGAATTAAATACAAAAGAGAATAATTACGTATCAAGAAAAATCTCAAACAACATAATACTTAAAAAAATAAAACATATTTTAAATATTTAATAAAATAGGTATTTAATATAAAAAGATTATTAAAAATATTAAATTATTTATAATTTGAGCAGTAAAGATTCATTTTCATATTTACCGTCTCTTTTATAACTTAGTAAGTGAGGTTGGAGACTGACGGTGTTGTTTAGTTTAGTTTGTCGAACAAGGTTAATTACTGTATATTTAAGGTTTTGTCTATTACATAATTTGTGTTTTGATATGATTTTATTTTTAAACTGGGTATAATCTCAATTTTTAAATTATGTAAAATTATTGAATATGAAATATGTTTGAGATGTGGAAATGCTGATTTTGCAGTGACGTAGCATGACGTGGAGTAATGTAGTTTTAAAAACGTTTTGAAATGAGGAGTTGTTGGTGTTGTATTTTTTGGGTGTGGTGTGGCGTAGATGTAAGAAGTGTGTCTCTTATTTGAGTTAGGTGTGTGTATGTGCCATATCTGTCATTATCATTAGTCTTTTTTCTATGGTAGTCGGTGAGCCAATATCACAGTCACAATAAGTGATTTTGTCTAAAGGGCAATGATATTTTTATAATATTTTTTTTTACAATATTTTAACGTCATTTACGTGTCATTATGTGATTGTTTCATGTTGATGCTTGATAATAAATATATCATTCGGTTATACTGTTGTTTAACTGTTTGACACCGTTAAGTTTTTATTCAATATACCAAACCGTCTTGTGCTCTTCAGTATCGAACGATCTTGTTCTGTTTAGTACCAAATGGATACGTTTGTGATTATTATTATTATTGATTTTGAAATAATTTTACATCAATCATAGAATGACACCTAGATAATTTTAAAATGTTGTCTAAAAAATATTGTCAAAGTATCATTATCTTTTGGTTCAAAACATATATATTAATTTTACTTATACGAACAACACATAGGAAATCAAGTCATACTTATTTTAAAACAATCTCAAAATAAAAAGTAGAGTTGTCAAAATGGGTCACAACCCACTGGCCAATCCAGCCCACCACGGGTTCGGGCCGGGTTGAGTTTTAAAAAAATGTATTTTTTTTATGCGAGTCAGATTTCAACCCGACTCATTTAAACCCGGCTCATGCGGGTTGAACCCGTGGTGGGCCGGGTTGGCCCACCAACCTACCTACCTAATTTTATTTCATTAAATTTAATTTTAATTTTATATAAAAAGATATTTATTTTTTTTTTGCTTGAAAAAATTATTTAAGTTTCCTATTTTCAAAATTAATTAAACACCCCATATTGTGAGTGAAATTTGTTTAGATTTGAATTATAAAAAGTTATAATTTTTTTATTTAAAAAAATTGTAATTAATTGAGCCAGTGAAGCAACCCGTTTACCCACCAAACCCGTGGTGGGTCAGGCCGGGTTCGAATTTTGCTGGCTCACTAAGAAATGAGCCGGGTTGGGTTGACTCACTAAGTGACCAACCCGTGGTGGGCCGAGTCGAGTCGGACTGGATTACCCGTTTTGACAACTCTAATAAAAAGTCAACATTAGGTTGATTTTTTTTTTCAAAAGATAAAGTTGAAATTTCAGAGGCTATCAAAGAATAATCATTTAAATATCAGAATAACCAACAATAGTAAAAAACTATGCAGTTTCTAACATGGTTTGATTGACTGAAAGAAGATATCTTGCTATATTTTATATGAGTAACTTCAAACTTAAAAATGATAAATAATATTGAAAAGATTCACAACATTTAATAGGTTTTTAGTCTTTGATATTATCATTTTAATATAAAAACTTTATTTGAGCTTTGAACAAGTTTAATGTAAGTAATTTATCTTACATGCAAGTTTCGTTTAAAACTGATTTGATTGTGACATAAAGTTTTTTCAAACGAGTGATTTCCTCCTTAAGTTAATGACCTACATATAATGCGACATAGTTACTAAATAATCATAAATATTTTAAAAATATGAAGTTTGTGTCTTATTACTTACTTAGTACACAACATCTAAGTGTCGTTCTGTATTTTAATCCTTCAACAATGAGAATGAGATATTGAATATCTACTAATGATAATTTTATTTAATCAAATAAAGTAAAGTTTATATTTGATTAAGTAAAATAATTAAGTTATTTCTATGTTATCCTCATCGTCCATGAATACAAAATGTTGACGAGTATAATTATGTGCATGTACTCACACTTATGGTTCTTCCGTTGATGCAATAGCACTACAAATTTATTACGTAAAAATATATTTTATACAACAATTTAATAATAATTAAACAAATAGCTTAGATTTAATATATCCTAACCTTTTCTGTATTTGGTGAAGGGTCATGCAACCGTAAATGGACTTGTACAGCTTTATTCAAAACAACGTAAATTTAGTTATATTAATAATTAAATTATCAATATTAAATTGTTTAACAAAAAAGAGAGTAAAAAACTTACTAATCGAATCTATTATATTCCTAATACTAAGAGCGTTAGTTTCTTGTACAATAACTACCTAAAAGCTAATAAAGAATAATTTCTAACACTTGTTAAATGTGTCAAATAGTTATAATGATATGACTATCGATTAAGTTATAAATTAATTAACTTTAATTTAATAATTGTATACCTAATTAAGCAAATAAAGTCTCAATGGTAAGTACTTTGTCTACATTATAAAATATCTCTAGTATATCTCCAACTAATTACTTTTATTCGTCAGTAATTATAAAGTTTCAGAAAATGATATTTTAGAAATGATAGTTTAAAATTTTGGTTATTTTAATATTAAATGGTTTATTTATAAATAGTTTTGTTATAAACAAATTTTATTATTTTAAAATATACCATCTCTCTAGAAATCACTTTTCTAGAGTTCCCTACCTTCTCTTTAAGAGTTTTTCTTTCTATTCTCTAAAAGTTCTTATTCTTTAGTCATCTCTTTGGCTATCAGGAGTTGTCTAATCGATCAGGACGAAAAAGTCTATATTTATAACTGATCACTTTCTATCATAAAGCAAGTAAGTTTCTACCTTTGTTTCTGTTCGATTTCAACTTGTGATTCTGTCCAAGAATCCTCCTTTGCATGTAGATTTTTTGTTTTCCCTTTCATTCCTAATTAAATTTAGGTCCTAAGGACTCTATCCGATCATCATTCGGTGTTTCGTAGGTTTGTCTAGAGTGTCTTTGTATTTCATGCAACCGGTGGAACATTCATAAAGTCAGACAGTTCTTATGAGGTAAGGGAAGTTTGATTGTTAAACAGATTGTAATTCATGAATTAATGATGATGATGTGCTTAAAATGTATTATTAGATTGAGTTGTCAATTTTAGTATGTTGAGTTGTTTGAACTTGGTATGAAACGATGTAAAATGTGCGAAAGCTGATGTGTGATTATTATGCTAAGGTTTAAAATGGTTGTGATGAGTTATAATGATAATTTGGTTATATTATAAGTTGTTAAATTGTTGGAGATTGTTGAATGATATTAAGTAAAAGTAAGAAGTAGGTTTTTGGTTAAAAATTTGAGGTGCAAGAGATGAGTTTCTGAAATCTTGGTTTAAAATGAGAATCGATGGTGTATGACAATTGATTGGCTCATTAGTAACTTATTCATGATGAAACTTAACTAATATGATATGTTGTGTAAGATTGATTGGTAGACATTATAGTGTGGTTACCATGGTGTTTTGAAGGTATTTTAATTGTTTTGGTTAGTAAAAATCTGAAGGAAGTAATTCTGGTATGAAATAGTTTGTTTGAGTATGTTTGTAAGTACTTTGAAAATGTTTTGAACCTTAAGAAGAGTGAAAATATGATATGAGAGTGTTTAGTGGTTGATATGCATAGTTTAGATTGATTTGAAACTAGTTTTTAGGGGTTTTGAGTAGTGAGTTTTCAAATTAGAAGGTTTGAAGGGTGTGAGATGATTTGGACTCTGTCATAGGGTCATTTGTGACTTGTCTAGGCTCTTAAGTTGCAAAAGTCTGATATGAAAGGTGTAGAACTAATTTTGAATGGGTTAGAAGGGGTTGAATTAGGTTGTGGGTGGTCAAATTGAGCTATAGATGAGTTTTCTAAAGTTTCATAGTGTTTAGAAGGTCCTAGGAACCTTTCAAAGTTGTAGGAGAAGTGTACAAGGTGGTCTAAAAGGGTTGAGTTTTCTGATAGCTCCTGAGCGCCCGAGTGCCACTAGATGCCCCCTAAGCGCCAGTACATCAGTTTTGGGGGGTTTTTAGGGTTCTGAATATCAGTTTTGGACATTCTTTAGGTTGTTATGGAGGTTTTTGACCCTTCCAGAGTTGTTGGTGAGGGTTTCAAAGCTGTTTTCCTTACCTAAGTGTGAGCATAAAGTTGCTATGAAGAAAATTGTGTTATTGTGTAATTTCTAATGACTTGTATGAATGTTCCTATTCTTTAATGTATGATCAGTAGTATTCTGTATTGATATACTATGTGAATGTGAAGTGATCTCAATGGTTTCAAAGGTATGGAAGAGAGTTCCAAGGAGGAACTTCTCAATGGTGGTTTCAAGTATTATAATTATGAATATGGGAAGGTCAATCTTGGAGTTCATCCTGACATTCTAATGGTCACCCATTCTCAAGTAGAGAGGGGTGAGACATGTCGTAAAAATAGCAGAAGGTCCTAGTCTAGGGACTTTACCTTAGCCTAAGGTGAGTGATAACGGACTAACCTTGTGTGGTAACTTGGTAGGCCAGCTGTTTCACCACAACAAGTGCATGAAGTGCCATAGCTTCATATTCATATTAATACAGATAGTCAAGTTAAAGGGTTGTCATGCATAAAGTGTTTGGTTGATTTGGTGTGAGATATGTATCATTAAGTAAAATGTTTAATATGTTTTTGATGTATTTTGAAATGTTTTGTATCACTAGCTTACTCTTGCTTTTGTCTTTATTTGTTTGTTTGTGTTTTCTCTTTTGCGATAATCACCTTAAATGGTGTGAGCTTAGGGAGAACGTGCAGCCACAACAGAAAAATTAGAGGAAACAGGAACAACAAGAGGCATCTGCCCGACCACCCTCCAAATCTTCTACATCTTCTAAGCCAACATTGAATGAGTTGTGAGGGCAGATAGCCAGGCAGGCCATTGAGGAACAGTCTCGTGTTTTAGAGGGACCTCCAATTCAGACTGTTCAGATTACTGATGATGTCAGTGTCACCCGCATAGGGGATGAGGAGCAGAGTCATGAGCCTACTATTGCACCATATACTTTCCTACACTCCTATGTCCTTGCTCTTGCACCTGAGGATGCGGTTGCTCATTATGCTGTTACTGGTGAGATGAATCATGAATCAACACAGGTTTTCTCTAAACTTGAAATCCCACTTGCTTTGCCTGAGTTGTTTATGCATTCAAATATTCTTGATACTGCTGCAGATTCACATGTTAGTGTTGATTTTGACATTGAAACTGTGAAAACTGAAGATGTTTCAGACTTAGGATTAAATTTTGATCTTTCACAGTTTTCTGAAAATTTTCAATGTAGTTGTGAAGCTGGTTCTTGCTCTATTTGTGTTGAGATCAATTCTGTGATACAACCAGCTTCCAACTTTATGATTGGTGATACTAACTGTGAGTCTGATGAAAATGTTGAGGAACAGGCAGATATAAGCAACACCATTGAGATAGGTAGACCACTTTCATCTTCCACCACTTTAGCCACATCTAGGGAAGTGGAGGTAAACATACCTGAGATAGATTCGGTTGTTGATGATTATGCTGATGATGGGTATGTTGATGATTGTATTGTTGATGAGCATGTTTTTAGTTCTCCCTCTCTGCATGATGAGAAACAACTTTTGATATCTTGTCTGAATGTTTATTCTCCATGCACTGAACATGAATCTGATTCTGTTGTTGATACTGCTTCTAAATTTGAACTTGATTCATGTTCTGAGGGTTTATCTGAGATTCAACCTATTACATTGGGATTGGGTGTTATACCTCTGCATGTTATTTCTGTAGAACCACATTGCACTAACCATGTTGCAGGAGGTACACATGAGTTTGACCAACAAGCACCCACAGTGGAAAACAAAGGTGCAAGCATACACAAGAGCTTTAACATTAATAGGCACCAACTGAACCTGCTCATCAACAATCACTGCTTCTTGGATCCAGCTGTGGAGGACATCTCCCTGCTTGATCAAATATGGAGACTGAAGCAGTTCCTCCTCAAGACTTCCTTGCTGACTCCAATGATGGAGAACATTTCCCTGAAAGTCCAAAATTGGCAACTGCCACCATGATCAGGGGAGTCTTCTTTTCCCTTCTCCTCTCTTTCCCGCTTTTATTGCACTTGTCCATGATCTGTTCATTGTTTTGATTTCTGATCTGATGACTGTGACACACTGAGGACATTGTGTAGTTTAAGTGTGGTCTATTGGGGGAGATTCTGAATTTTCTTTGATTAGTTTCTATTTTCTGCATTAAATTTTTTGTTTTCTAGGTAGCTTTTGTTGTGTCTTGTGTACTGTTTTGCATGTTTCTCCTCATTTCTAGACTTGGTTTAGCTTGTCAGTTTATCTTTCACTTCATTGATACTCTGATTGGTTGGAAATCCTTGCTTTTCTATGCTTGGAAGATGATTATGATGTTTGAGAGGTTCAATTGATTGTGACAGACATACCGTGTGTGAGAATTCGAACCACTTGATATTCTTTCTTGTGTGTGATATGTCTCTTGATTGCTTGCGCATATGCCTTGGCTTGACTCTGTTGATAATTCTTGATTGATATGCATGTTTGGAAGTGATAAAGGCAGTTTTGTTGTTGAGCCTCTCTAGCCAGATGAGCCTACCTTGTTGTGATCCCTTGATAACCCCTTTTGAGCCTATACTTTCCCCATTTCTTTGTTTTGAAGCTCATACACTAGCCCTATGTGAAAAACCATGATTACCTTAACCTTAGGGAATTTTGGAGCTTTGGAATTGTTTTGGGAACAAGTGTGTCTCTTTGGGGATTCTGATGAATTGGCTAGTTGGTTCCTCTTCTTGTTTTTGTTTTTGTAAATATGTTGTATACCTTGTCTCTTAGAGTTGTGTTCTGAAAAGAGAGAAAAGTAAAGAGACAAGATGAAAAAAAAGAGAAAAAAAAATACAGAAAAATGAGAAAATTAAAAAAAATTGTTGTGTGAATAATGGAGTCAAGAAGAGGATTGAATTAGAGGTTTTGGGTGTGTTTGAATGTGTTTACACTTGTTCCCCATTGCTCCTCTATTCCTTTTGGTTTGTAGCTTCTTATCCATATTTATCCTCCCTTGTCCTTGGCCCCATTGCATCCATAAAAGACCTTTTGATTTGAACATGCATATGTTTTGAGTGTTGATATTAGAGAAGTGCCAAGACTGTTTGTTGCTTGCTTTCTTTAGTGCATTCAGTTGAAATTGTTTACCATAGACACTTGAGAGAAACACTGATAGTGTGCATCTGTGAGGTTTTATTGCTATTGATTCACCTCTTCAACTGATTGATCATTTTACCATGTCTTGAATTGCTTGGATGACTTCATGAGTATCTGTTTTCTTTGATTTTGTGTTGGATACTGTCTACTACTTTTCCTTGTCCAGATTTCTTGAGGACTGTAATTCTGTTTCTGTTTTGTGAGTCTTTGTTGTCCGTCTGTCGAGTCTGTGTCACCTCCCTGATGTTTGAGTAGTTCCCTGGTTTTCGTCTTGGTTTTGCCCAGGAGTGCAAAAGACTAAGTGTGTTCAACATTCTATCTCCACCAATCAGCTCATATGCATCACTGAATTCAATATACAATGGAATATGGCACTTGACGCCAAACGTTCTTAACACCCACTGCACCGCTACCGATTGTTTTCTCAACTGAGGTAATCTTGACATCAATATGGATAGAGGATCATCGTCTTCTGCTTGCAGACGAGCCTCAGGTTGAGCCATTGCTTGTTTCTCTAGTCGGTAGACCTGCAAGTCGCATTTACAGAAGTTAGGAATCATTTAATTATAACTTGAAGATTTAAGATAATAAAAATAAGAATACAATACCGCTGGTGAGCCAAAATATGGAACGATCAAGGCCTTAGGCCAAGCTATAAATGTGCCTAAGGCCTCCGCCACGAATTGGATTTCATCTGCCGGCACTGGCACTCGAGCCTAGGGGTCTCTAACATCATCAATCCTTACCCGCGCGTCAGTGGGCAATAAAGGAGCACCATGAATGGTCTAGCCTCCTGCAAGTTGTACTTCGATGGCCACTGTGCGTGGAGGATCCCCATCAACCAAAAACTCATACTGAATATTGTAATCAGTACGATCTGCATTAGAGCATGAGGCTTTGGTGCTCATGGGAGGTGCGGTAGGATCATCTGTAGGGGCATCCTCCTGTTGTGACTGTTGTTGTTGTTGTTGTAGTCTGATCATCGCACGTTCTTATTCGAGCGTTCTTAAGCGTTCTTCCATTTACTCCCGTACTTGGACTTGCACCTGTTCCGTGATGCTACTAACCAATTCCGGAGTCACAACTTGTGTGCTTCTTGGTTTAGGGCCAAAGTAGTCCCTCAATCCAGTAGCTCCTCCAATAGCATGCACACGACTTGGACGGTCTGGCCGACCTGTGGCTGCTACCAGGATGTCCTTCCTAACTTTTGGCACAAATGTGCCTTGAGTCTCTTGCTCAACCAACTCATCTTACATATCATAATAGACAAATTTACATAATTTTTTATGAACTATGGTAATTAGTTAAAAGTTTCTACTTACAATTCTATGGGATATCTCCTGAGCAGACTGGGATGTAAACTGGCCATTGTACTTTGTCCATGCAGCCTTCCACAATTCATGTCTAGCTGGTAGAGGTGCTAGATCAGGTGACTCAAGACCTAACTCCTCAGCTCGACGTTTTCCCATCTTTTTCTCTAATAACGCATAACCACCACGAGAAAGTACGTGTGGTGTATCATTAAGCCTTTGCCTGTCCTGGGCGGCTATCCTTTTCACTTTTGAAAAAATGAAAATTATTAAGCATAAATAAGAAATTAACATCCTATCTTTCGTGACTAGAGCAAAATATTATAAAACATACCTGCCATTCAGGAGTAAGTCTAGATTCTTTAAACTGCACCCACCCCTCATAAGATATTTTACACTTTGTACAGGGAGTTTCGTTCTGTTTAGAGCCAAAGACGAATTTACGTGTCATTGTCATCTTGAAGTCCCTCCATCAGGTTGCAATTTGGGATAAAATCTTCTTCCTTATCCTCTCATCATCAGGAATAACCCAATTTTCCTTTTTAAAAATAAAATTAATGTTAAAGTATGTTTAACGAAAATAAGTGAATGATGGAAGTAAAACAGCTTAAACATACCAAAATATCCTGCCATAGTAGATTTTTGTCTACCTCTGACACATCACCCCAACGGGTAGCGAGAATAGGGACATGAAATCTTGCCAGCATACCCAAGTAACTCTTAACCTCTGTTGCATGTTCCCCTATAGCCACAAATGTTTTAGGATTAAAGTCCACCGACAATGGTTTATCATTAACTCGACGGGATGTGACACCAGGCATCCGAGTCACAAATCTACCACCTCCTCCTATCTGACCTGATCTAGAGCTCGTCATACCTGTTTACAAAGTTAGTAAATTATAGTTAAAATAGACAACAAAATGGTGACACTGGAGAAGATGACGAAGTTCGCTGACAATGAACGAACACAAATATCATACGTTGAAAGAAAAAATAAACTATTATACATATACCATACGTCCAGAATTGAAAAACACAACACAAACATGAGCACATACATCATACGTATGAGATATTAAAGATAAAAAACAAATATACTTGAAATGGTGACACTGGAGAAGATGACGAAGTTCGCTGACCACGTACGAAACACAACCTAAAGATAAACGAAAAACATTTGGTAAACCTTAGAAATGGGAACCAAATGACATTACAAAGACATAAAAGATTCAAAATAAGCTTCTTTCTTTTCGCAGTTGTCCACGAAGAAGAAAGTTCAAGCAGAAATGGTAGCGCGAACAAATAGTGAGACCGTGTTATGTTTATGTTTTTACATTCATAATCCACGTCGAATACAAGAAACACTTAACGTTATATTTAAAACCACGTCGCAGACCAAAATAATTCGACGTTTCATGTAAAAAGAGGCGCCTTGAAGGGGATTAGACTTAGTATGGGATGCCTAAAGTTTTACCCATTCCTCTCTTAACACGAGAGCATTAAATAAAACGTCGTATTGTGTGGGAATTTGACGTTTTCTCTTAATTAGCCGTCAATATTAGTGTAAATTTATCGTAAAATATAATAATGATTTGTGGGTCAAATTTATAGAGAATGAAACTTAATTTCTTTAAAATATTATTATAATTTCAGAAAGAAAATAATAATAATAATAATTAATGAGTATTAAGTTTATACATCAGAATAATTAAAATCATAATAAATATTATTATATTAAGAAAAGTTATGTGAAATTAATGTTCTTTTAACATAGTGTACACCGTAAATGAATTTTTTTTATTAGATTCAACGACATTCCCATACCTTATATTTCTTTCCTCTCCTTAAAAGTTTTATGATTAAGTTAGGTATTATAAAACATTAATCAAGTCTTCAATTTTTAAATTTTAGGATATAAATATGTATGATTATGCTAAAAGACCTTAATTAATTTTAAAAAATAATAATTTAAATTTAAGTAACAATTAAGTTGAATGATAAACCCAAGGTTAAGATAGATTATTGAGATAGGAAGGTGTGTAGAAAGTAGACATTTTTAAAGTAGACATTTTTGGGTTGCGGGAAATCAATTTGTTCTTATCTGAATTAAACTACAATTATTACTTTTTCTCTGAATGATGTTTGAACATCGTTTTCGGCTGGGATTCGAAGTTCATACACATTGGCGGTTACTAAGCATAATTACACTATGTACGTGAATCAAACGAGATCTATTACTTTTTCTCTGAATGATGTTTGAACGTCGAATTCCGCAGGGCTTCGACGTTCTTACAAGATGATGGCATGTGGTAGTTACTAAGTATAATCACACGATGTACGTCATCGGTTCATCTATTAATATAGCTTGCATTTCACGTATTCCATTGCCTCCTGTTTCCATATTAAACATATTAGGATTCATAGTTTTTATTTTGTTTACATTTTCTTTTCATTAGATTTCTAAGCATCTCTGTTCTTCATATTGCAATTTGATAACTTTAACTTGGAAGTGGTTCATTCATCGTCATTTCGTATGAAGGAGCCTTTTCCAGTTCAAGTTAACAAAATATTTTTATTTATAGTACAAAAATGGTTAAGATATCTTACTGAAAGGAAAGTGCTTACGAAAAAGAAATATGGTTCACAATATGTTTAGTGCTGAAACAATTTTAAGCTCTAAAATAATTATCTACAAAAATTGTTCAACTTCATCATTTAACAATGTATGATTCCTTTTTTAAATTGTCCATAAATGGTACTCCTCCGTTAGATTTCAGAGCTATCTGATTTCTAACGGAGGAGACAATTTAAGGACAATTTAACGTCGTATTTGATAGGTCTTCGACGTTGTTTTCTTCCATCAATAGAAGAGGGTGGCGAACTTTATATTATTTTTTCTTTAAAATTAGACATGAAATTTTTTCTTTTTACTTCTTCCTTAATTGATTCAAGTTAGCATTGTACTAAAATTTGCACTTTTAACCTGTGATCAATTTTTGATCAATATCAGAACTGCATAATCTTCTCTTCTCAACTAGATTGAGAGTTAGTCCACATACAATGCAATCATCATTCACAATTCACAATCATTCTTTACTAAAATAAATCTTCATTGCATTTCTAAATAAAA
>JAFNIE010000807.1:0-24158 GCA_027742785.1 Vigna reflexopilosa | reverse complement strand
TTCTTTAGAGGCATTTTTGTGGACTGAATTGGCTGATCACATTAGCACGACTGATGGTGTATTTGGCTTTGATAGAAGAAGATTTTGCTGTTTCCCTCGACGTGCACGTCAGGAAGAAGAGTGAGGAGCTCTTGACTTTGAGAGGGGATTCTCAAAGGGTTTCTGCAACAAGACCATAAGGTGTTGTGTGTGCAGGTGTATTATGTTTCTATTTTTGATTGAGAGTTTGTAAGGTGTTTACATTTGAGTGTGCTTTGTAAAGCCTTGGCTGTAATACTCTGATCATTATAGTGAATTACTCTCCAATCTAAGGTTGATCGGGAGAGTGACTGGATGTAGGCATTGAGGCCAAACCAATATAAAAACTGTGTTTGTTTTTATCTCCTTATCTCTTTACATTTTGATTGCATACATTCTTTGCTTACCTCGCAAGAAATATTTAAAGAACATTCTAATTGTTCAAAAAGATTTTAAAAGTGCACGTTTTTATTAAACACCAAGCCTCATTATTTCTAACATTGTTTCAATTTGATCACTTTTCAAAATGCTTTTCGTACCTATAAAAGAATTAGAACACATATATATAACATGGACACAAATCTCGTATATTTAATCGATTATGTCATTTTCATAATCGATTAAGGTTTACACATTTTTTAAATCGATTAGGTATTTTCCTTAATTGATTAAAATAGAGAGCAATCTACCTTGTCTGCCTTAGATCATTTTAATTGATTAGATTACTTTCTTAATCGATTAAAATTTACACACGGTTTTAATTGATTAAGTGTTTTTCTTAATCGGTTAAAAGAGTAAATGAAGTCTTGTTTTTTATTTAAACAACTATAGAGTTGTTTCACATGGAATCTAACCTATTTTTACGATTTATTTATCCAAAAAAGAACATTAATTATCATCATCAAAAACACTTTGAGTTACTTGATTTGATTTGAAGAAATTGAAGACATGCCTTTCAACAACATATAATATAACTTAATCTCAATAAAACAATAGTTTTATTAAAATTATAATATAGATAAAGTCAACAATATAGATTTATTTAATATAATTAATTCAACTACAAGACACTAATGTATTATTATAATGGGTATTTGAAATGTAAAATAACTATTATCTTATTATTATATATTAAAATTCTATTTCATTATATAATAATAAAATATCATATAAGAAACAAAATATGATAAGATTGTCAAATAATTACAAATTATGTGATACTTTTTTTTCATATACTTTTTTTAAAATAATCTCCCATATAATTTTAATTATAATCGATACCATATTTATTTGATTTATTTATAAAATATTATAAATCTAACTTTAATAAAAAAATACTTTTAAACTAACTCATAAATAAATATATATATATATATATATATATATATATATATATACTTAATAAAAAAAGTCACATGATAAAAAAAATATAGATTTATTTTAATATAATTATCTTAGCTACAAAACAATTTAAGAAAATAGAATTTAAAATATTTTATTATAATGGATATTTGAAATGTAAAACTAATTATTATTTTATTTTTATAGATTAAAATTTTATTTCATTACATAATGATTCTAACATTCCATTTTAATAGTATAAAACTACTAAAATAAAATGTTATATATATATATATATATATATATATATATGATAAATTACAAGGAATTTGAGACTACTAGAGCATGAGATTATATCCTTGAAAAACAAAATCTAACTATCATGTTGCTCATCTCTCAACCAAATCTTGAGTCAACTGAAAATATGTCATCTTCCTAAGCTCACATCAGTTAAGGTGATCATTACAAAAGAGAAAACAACACAAATACAAACAAATACAAAAGCAAGGTTAAGCTAAAGTATCAAAAGAATATACATGCATTTTTAAAACAATAACAAACACATTCATATTGTAAATCAAGCAACATAGAAATAATCCCTTCAACTTTGAAACTTTAACTATCTAGATAGATATATTGATGTTAGGCTCATGTGGAACCTATACTCGTGTATGGTGGAGCAACATGCTCGGAATAATAATAATCACAACCACAATCACCACCATAGTGCCACCAAGGTTAATTTGTCAAACATCTATGGACAAAATCAGTTACCATAGACTAGGACCTCCTACTACTCTCCACGACATAATAACTCATCTCTACTTAAGATGGGGTTATTGAGAGTGTCAGGATCATTCCCCAATATAGGCCTCTACTTCAATACATTACACAACATAATCAACTTTAGAATGTTCCTCCATGAAATTCCTTTTACATCATACTTAAATCTGTTAGGACAAGACAAAGAGTTCTTGTTTTGAAGTTTAACTAAACATGCTAAAAGTTTATCTAAATGAAGAAGTTCCATAGAAGAATAGGAAAACTCTTAGGATAGAAAACCTTAAGTTAGAAAGAAGATTAAAAGCTAGAAAGAAAACCTTAAGCTAGAAAGAACGGGTAACCACGCAATAGAAAACCTTATAGAATAGAAGAATAGAAAACAAACCCTAAACGATAGAATAGAAAACCTTAAAATTGGAAAGAATAGGCATCCACATAACATACCTTAAAACACTAAGAAGAAAAGAAATAGATGATCCTCTAAAAGAAATCCAACACACCGAAAAAGAGAAAAGTCAAAATAGACCATCAAACTAAGAAAATAGGACATGCAAAAAACTAAACACTAGCTGAATACAACATAGGATAAATAGGATTAGAACAGCTTAAGAAAACACTTAGGAAACAAAAAAACAAACTAAGACAAAACAACCAGACGCAATGCTAAACAACTATCAAGTAAAAAATGTCTAAGAGAGTTTATGTTAAATGCGTAAAGCTTATCATACCTTAAGGGTATTCAGTTTAGCTATCAGGAAAGAAAACATGTCAAGACAATGTCATTGAACAAACACACTAAAAGACTAAAAGTTAAAACACTAGAGAAAACATAAACAAAGCTAAATGTTATCTATCTGAAAAGGCAAAATCACAAGAAGCGTTTTCTTTATCTAAACGATATCACGAGCTAAAACATTGCTTCGTTAGACAACGAAGTATTTAATCAACGCTTGGTATCTTTAGAAGAAAAGCTTAATTGTCAAACGCTACCTCAATAGTAGGAAATCAAAAACACACTTTGTTGTTCTGAACAAGCATTAAATAACATTAAATGCTCAATGTTAAAAAACAACAAAAGTGACATTTGATGAGTAGTCTAATTTATCAGATCACTAGCAGGTGTCAATAACAAGAAAGACATTCATAGAATATTCGTATCTTAGGAAATCGTGACACAATACCTACAACAAAACATGAAGATAGTAAGTAAAACGCCAACCAAGAAGAAGTCTCTCACAGACTAAACGATATCAGTCAAATACACAAACAAAACAGTAGAAAACAATAGAATCCTATACGAATGGTAAAAGCTTTTGAAAACACAAAAACAAACAAGAAATAGGACATACTTGTTATGCAAATCTCTGTTTTATCTTGTGTAGGACAATTGCTTCAAATAATCAATTACCTCTTCTTGTAAGCATAAAAATGAACACTGAAGATAAAAGAAAAAATGATTAATTTATCAAAAGCCACGCCAAATTAGAAGTCAAATATGCTTTTGATCAAAGCGCTTTAAAGCACGTCTGCTCTAACAAAAGACTCCATCCTATGACAAACATCCACACCAATAGCCAGAAAAGAACGGATCTCAACACAAGCTTGTTCAAACGGTTATATTGTGAAATCTCAAGAAAAGCTTTGTCATAATAGTTATATCATCAAGGTGTATAAATAGAAGATAAGAAGAAGAAGAAAGTGATGATGAGTAAAATAAGATGAGTACGAAGATATGTCATCATCATTTGAGAAAGAAAATATATTGGAGCTACTAAAAGTAAAATTCCTCTAACCAAGGAAATAATAGAAGAGAAGAACCCAAAAAAAGAAAGATATTCTCAAGCTTCATCATAATATCCAATTGAACGAAGAAGAGAGTAATTGAGTGAAACACCTAGAAATTCTCTCAAGCCTCATTGTTATATCTACTCACCTTGAGAGTGAAAACAAGAGAGAAAAAGAAAAATCAAACAATACTCTTGAGCATCATTGTATTATTTTCTTAACTTTGTAAGATGAGAGAAAAGAGTAACAAGAGAAACACTTACGAGTATTTAGACTACATTACATTGCAATTTTCGAGAGAATAAAAACACTTACAACTTGACTTTGAAGAGTTAAGGAAATCTAGACAAAGTTGTCTAGTACCAGGAGTGGTATGAATACTTATCCAATCAAAGGTAACGAGAGGTTATTCGATGACCAAGACCAGGAGTGGTGAGAATATTCATCTCATCTAGGGTAATAGGAGGTTATTCGCTAACTGAGACCAAGAATGGTGAGAGTACTCATCCAGTCTAGGGTAACAGGAGGTTATTCGTTGACTGAGCCCAAGAGTGGTGAGAATACTCATCTAGTCTAGGGTAACAGGAGGTTATTCGTTAACTGAGACCAGGAGTGGTGAGAATACTCATACAATCTAGGGGTAATAAGACGTTATTCGCTGATTGAAACCAGGAGTGGTGCAAATACTCAACTGGTCTAGGGTAACTAGAGGTTATTCGCTAATCAGGGATACCAGGAGTGGGGGAAAATACTTTAGAACCAAGAATAGGTGAAACTAAACTAGACGATGTATCACAATGATACTGGAACCATCTAGGGATACCGGGAGTGGTGAATAGTACTACGCAATCAGGAGTGAGTCAAACTCAACTAGTCAGAAGTAACGATGGTTACTCAATAGGACTAGGAACACCAGGAGTGGTTTAAAACACTAATCTATACTTCCTTGCATATTTAGTGGAACCCTCTACGTTAACTTAAAGGAGAAGTAGATGAAGCCCTAACAGGTGAACCAGTATAAAATTGTTTGAGTGTTGTAGTTATCTAGGTAAATGACTGGTTGTTGATAAATGCAATCTCCTTAAGTGCTCGAGATAGCCTTAAGTTATCAGCTACTGTTTGCATCTTCAACAACTTATTGCTTTTATATATTTGGAGAAAGTTAAGTTGGCTCTGTAAACAATCTTACGGAATAACATTTATAGATGAAGTATGTCTAACTTACAAGTGTTGCATACATCATGCTTAGATCGTTTATTGAGAAAAGATCTAAAAAACACTATTCACCCCCCTCCCCCCTTTAGTGTTTTATCACAACTTCAAAATCCACACTTTCCATTTCATTTGAATATCATCATACACGTCTCCCATATGTTTTCACCATACTTAATCATATATATAGACTCATGTAAACATCATCATACAATTCATCAACAACAAAAACCATCCCATAAGAAATCTCAAAACATTAGAAAATATAACAAAAAAACACTTGCGGAGTGGCGCTCAAGAGTCCAGGAAGTGGCGCTTAGCACCCTAGCTATTGGAAACTAGCGCTCAATGCCTAGGGACTGGCGCTCAACGCCATGGCTACTGCAAACTGATGCTCAGGCGCCCAGAGAGGGTCACTCAGGCATCCAACGAAGGGCGCCCATCACGAGACACACTGATTAGGGGGCGCTCGAGCCCCATGACAACAAACTGCACATTTTGAAATATGCTTTTGATGTATTTAAGACTTGTTCAATTGATCAAAGAGGTTCCATACACACTAAAATTCATGTGAAACACATTTAGAGATGAAAATAAATACTTCTTTGATCATAAGAACCAAGAATAGTTGTATCAAACCATTTTTGACAACCAAATAGTGCCTTAATTCCAAACCATACCTTCCAACTCAAACTTGTGCCAACAAAGGGTCTTACCAAGTTATAAATGACTCCAGAACATAATTTAAACACTCTCTTTTTGTACAGACTTCTTAGTTTAAATTCTCACTAGTCAAAACACCTAAAATTGAATATAAAACCTTCTAAAGTCATCCTATTGACTCATACCTAGTTTCATAACAGATTTTTAATAACACAAGATCCCAACAAGTCTTAATTGACCCTAACAGATGTTTTATATTGTTGTTCCTCTCAATAAACCCTTGCTTCTAAACTCACCTATCAAAATCTCTTTTTTTACTATAATAAAGACTTACAACCCAAACCAAATCATTTCTTCTCAACATACCAACTCACTTGATGTTACTAACAACTCAACAACAACATTTATAACAAGAATTAGTTTTAAACTGAATCAACAAAACATATTAATATCATTCAACCAATAACCACCATTTCAAAAACACTACAAACTCAATAACAACCATTTTAACACAATTATCAACATGCATCAGTTTCATAAAATACCAAATATTCTTTCATATTCAATAACTAAATTATAAATTAACTTTAGTTTCTCTTACTTGTTACAAACTTCAACTAGCTCTAGAGAATCCTATTATGCTCCCCTATCTCAAAAGAGACCAAATAACACCTAGAGACTACAAAAACATAATTAGTCATCTATGAAACAAAATATGATATGATTTTCAAATAATAAAAAATTATGTCATAATTTTTTTTTCATATTTTTTAAAAGTAATATCTCATATAATTTTTATTATAATCAGTAACTTATTTAATTTGATTGATTTATTTATAAAATATACTAAATTTAACTTTAATCCAAAAAATACTTTTAAACTAACTCGTATATATCGAAACCCAATAAAGAAAAAGTCATGTGATAAAAAAAATATAGATTTCTTTTAATATAATTAATTCAGCTATAAGTCTTTTTCACGAAATAGGATTTAAAATATTTTATTATAATGAGTCTTTTGAAATGTAAAAATAACTATTATTTTATTTTTATGGATTAAATTTCTATTTCATACATAATGATAAAATATCATCTATGAAACAAAATATCATAAGATTATCAAATAATTAAAAACTGTGACAATTTTTTTTTCATATTTTTCTAAAATAATCTCCCATATATTTTTATTATAACGGTAGCTTATTTATTTGATTTATTTATAAAATATATTAAATCCTACTTTATAATCTTTTTATTTTATAACATTTTGTAAAAAAAAATCATATTGTAACTAGTACATTTATAATTTATCACTTGTTTATATTTAACATAGGACAAAGAGAAACGAATGTGTTTGTATATATTCTTTTGAAAAATTATTAATTCATTTATTTGATAAATATATATTTTGTTATAGATAAAAAAAATCATTGAAAGAATGTTTCAAAAGCAAAATACAAATAAAGAGATTGTGAAAATATGGATGGCAATCAATATGAACCGTGACAAGTGAACTAATAATCAAATTAAAAAACCATTTTCTTTATCATGTTTTAAATTTTCTTCTGAGAATAGATTCCATGTAATTTGAATGGAACTTATTGTGCATTAAAGAGTATTTAATAATTAGCTATATATTTATGTTTCTACAAGTTGTATGAACTATACCTTAAAAAAGCACTTTTATGAACTAGTAAATTTGTTATCTATTATGTATTTATATAACCTGTATAAATATTAGATAATCACAATGCATTATTTCTTCTTTTCATTCCACTGAAATGATTTTATGTGTTTGTTAACTTTAATTAATTGATTGGGATCAATAAAATTATTAATAAATATTTTTTTTAAAAAAGCGTAAGAGTTAGTTAAAATGTAATATCGAAACTTTTGATATTTTAAAAGCTTAGAAATTATTATTTTGTTTTGTTTTTATTGAAAAATGTTCTTCCGTCATCGTCAGCATTTCAAATTCTATCACCGGAGTACTACTAAATCACACAAACATTATTTACTAATTTTTTAAAAACTAATCAACACAGTAATAAACAAAAGTGCTAGGTTTACAATAAAAAAAAATATACTAGGTCTATAATGTACTTAAATTTGATCAACATATAAGTATTTAATTAAATGGATACATCTAATTCTAAGAATTATACGTAGTCGATGATGTTAAGTATTTTAAGGATTATACGTAATCGATGATGTTGAATATTTCTTTTGAATAAAAGGATGATTCAGAAGCATTTTAGCTGTCCATCTTTGGTGAGGATCATTCATCAAACATTTTTTCAAAAAATCCTTGCAATCGTAACTAAGTTTATCTGGTATCTTTGGTGCTTCTTCAGAAAATGCAAGCTTGCACAATAATTGGTCTGTGGATTCAAAGTTCCACCATTCTCGAAGTCCAGTGCTCATCTCAATAACAATGCATCCCAGAGACCATATATCTAAAGGTGTTTCCTTAAAACCTCTAACTGATTCCGGTGACATGTAATAGGGTGTCCCTCTGAACTTGATCTCTCCTAAATCAGTATTTTCCTCTTCGCTAGTCTTAGACAATCCAAAATCAGAAATCTTTAGTTGATATTTTGTATGACGATCTGATGAAGGAAAGAGGAGAATGTTATCTGGTTTAAGATCACAATGAACAATTCCCTTTTCGTGCATGCAAGAAAGTCCTTTGAGAATCATGTGAGTGTAGACTATCACTTCCTCGTCTGATAATAACTCTCTCTTTATTAAATTGCCTAAAGAACCATGAAGAGCATATTCCATAAAAATGTTATAAGTTAAATAACCTCCCTCAACAATGCATTTATAATAATAACATTGTACAATCCCTTTGCAACCCAATAATAACTCAAAAATCTTTTTCTCCCTTAGCATTGAATCAGAAGAACTTGTCTTCAATGCTAAGAGTGAAACTTTCGAATTTTGTTCTTGTGTAAAACGTAGAAGAACAAGATACACTGTGCCAAAGGAACCTTTTCCCAAAACTCTCAACTTCTTCCACTCAGCCATATCTTCAAATTTTACTATGCTTGGAGATACATGTTGAAATACAAAAATTCTTCTATGTATATATATAAAGTAATTTTGATGATTTTGAAAAAATCAATATTAATATCAAAAAGATAAAAGATATGTTTAATAAAAATTAATTGTTATCTATAGATTAAAGATAAGATAGTTAATAAGAAAATTATTATTAATGATCATATCTAAAATATTAGAGATATAAAATATAATATAATAGCATAGAAAGAAAAATAAAATACACTTAAATCGTGTTCGATGGAAAATATTTAAATTATAATATAGAAAATTAATATTTTACAAGAAAAATGATATATGTGATATACATTCTCTATTCATCGAAACTAATTTCATATATATTTATTTATATACTTTTAGTTTTTAATAATAATTGAAGAATTTGTATATAGTGATAACGGAATATGGAATTAATGTTAATAACACCGCTCTAATATATTCAATCCTATTATTAAGAGAATTAACCTCTTTATATGAATATATTAACGATAGTTAAATTGTTACGAAATAAATAGAAATTTATAATTTAAATATCAGTTATCACTCGGAAACAAATTAAAGATCAGATAAGAAAATAATTATATTTTAAATATTAGAAATATATAATATAATGTAATCTTATTAAAAAAATTATAATTGTTAAAATTATAACGTAGATAAATTGAATAATATAGATTTATTGTAATATAACTAATTCAGTTACAAGATTTCACGAAATATTATTTAAAATATATTATTATAATGGATATTTGAAATGTAAAAATAACTATTAACTTATTCTTATAGATTAAAATTCTATTTCAGTAAATAATGATAAAATATCATCTATGAAACAAAATATGATAAGATTATTAAATAATTAAAAATTATGTGATAATGTTTTTTTTTCATATTTTTTAAAAAATAATCTTCCATATAATTTTTATTATAATCGATAGCTTATTTATTTAATTTATTAATAAAAAATATATTAAATCTAACTTTAATCCAAATAAATACTTTTAAACTAACACATAAAACTCAATATAAAAAAAGTCACATGATAAAAAGATATACATTTATTTTAATATAATTAATTCAGTTACCATGACTCATTCACATAATAGAATTTAAAATGTATTATTATAATGGGTATTTGAAATGTAAAGATAACTATTATCTTATTTTTATAGATTATAATTATATTTCGTGATAATGATAAAATATCATCTATAAAACAAAATATGATAAGATTATCAAATAATTAAAAACTATGTGATAATTTTTTGTTCATATTTTTTTTAAAGAATCTCCCATATTTTTTTATTATAATCGGTAGCTTATTTATTTGATTTATTTATAAAATATATTAAATCTAAATTTATAATATTATTATTTTATAATATTATGTAAACTTTTTTTTTCTTGCATCTTATAACTAGTACATTTATAATTTACTCAGCTACTTATTTATATTTAACATAAGACTAAGGGATGTATTTGTATATATTATTTGATAAATTATTAATTCATTTCTATACTTAATATTTAATATTTAGACTTTAAAAATAATTATATTTATTAAATATATTTTATTTTTTATAAATATTATTAGAAATTATAAAAATTATTTTTAAAATATAATTGATTTTCATATTTCAATAACTTTTTCATAACCAAAAATTGATATGTTAAAATTATATAAAAGATACATCTAACATTAAACTAAAAATAATTGATCAATACTAGTTATTGCTAAATATTTTTATATATAAAAAAATTATCTTTTCTTTTTAATTTAAGACATTATTTAAAAATAAATTTTCATTGACTCAAATATATTATATGATTTATATAAATAAAACATTCATATTTATTAAAAACACAAGCCCATATGTCTGAGGCCCCAAAGCACTCAGGTCCAGGAGAACAAAATTAAAGTTTCGCTAAAAGTCTCCTTCAGTTAAAGGATTGATGGAGCTCAGCATTCGATATGATTCGCGATAGAGAGAGAAAAGAGTAAAGGGCGATCTTCACGATAGAGAGAAAGGAGAAAAGGGCGATCTTCGTGAGAGAGCTTTGGCGAAGCTTGCAGCGGAGCGGAAGTGGGTCTGGTGGTGGTAGAGGAGAAAAGCATAGTGACAGAGGTAAGTTCACAGTGGAATATTTCTTTGATTGATTAAGAATGAATGCTTTGTTACTGAGTATGTTTTCTTTCTTACATTGGACAACACACTTGAACCCTGTTTATATAGGGTTCTGATCAAAACATTAAAGAGATAGAAAAACAGTTACAATCCCTAACTGAAAATAGAAAACCCCTAATCTAAAAACCTTAAAGACAAAATGTTGCTCTTAGGAGCATTAATCACAATAACAAAAACATTAATACTCTCCCCTCAAACTGGATGGTGGATATTCACTAATCCAAGCTTGGGAACGATACATTTAAAACGAGTTCGGTGAGGAAATTTGGTGAACACATCAGCGAGCTACTCTTCTAATCGAATGGGGAGAAGGTGTAAAAATTTGGCTTGAATTTTCTCACGAACCACATGGCAATCCAACTCAATGTGTTTGGTCCGCTCATGGAAACTCTGGTTGTGGGAAATGTGTCTGGCAAAATTGTTGTCACAGTAAAGGTGTTAACACTCTGGCAAGTGTACTAGATCGTATCAAGTAGTAATAAAATGGCAAGACCGAGTATCGTCTCCCAAAGGACTCTTAGGCCTAAACTTTCATGTGATTTGATTTCTTAAGACTTGATGAAACGAAATTTAGGGTTTTTATATGCAAATAATGAAAATTGAAATATGCATGCAAATTGGTTTATCAATTGGCAGTTGAATGTAATATGGATGAATGATGTTGTTGGGGTTTACGAATCCTCCTAATCCACCCTCATATATCTTTAAGAATTCTAATCTTTCATTATTGTTAATGAAACTTTCTAATTTACCCTAAACCCGATGTCTCGGTGAAGAGAGCCTACTCATAATTACTAGTTTACTATGTCTAGTTTCCCTAGTAATTATTCATGCATTACATTAACTTGCACAGAATCTTAAAGAAATTGGGCCTCTTATCCCTATGTCTAGGTAATATTGCTCCCAAGAGATTTCCCTAGATCTAGATATACCCATACGTGTCCATACAGATAATCAAAGAGCATGCAGTTGAATAATGTCTTATCTCAAAGCATGTAATTATAATAGAGGAAATACTCTAACAAAATAATGAAATCAAGCATATGAATGAAGAACAATAGGGTTTAGTTCACCATTGTCATGGTGAAACTAGATGAAAAGAATGAAGATAATGAAAAGATAAACCCTAGAATTGTAGGTTGGAGCTTTCGCATCCAAAATCCGCCTCCAAGGGGTGAGAAAGGGTGTTTCTACTTCTTCTTCTGCCAAAAGATACTCTATAATGGTTGCACTGATCTATTTATAAACTATGAAAAATTACAGAAAACAAGCCCAAGCCCAAGTACAGCGCTCAACGTTGGGTCCACCGCTCAATGGTAGGTGCAACACTCAAGTGGGACGCTCAGCGTTCATGCCCAAGCGTCTGGTAGTGACTTCACTGGAGAGGCCAGCGCTCAGCGCTGGTTCTGACGCTCAGCGCTGGTTTTGGCGCTCAGTGGTAGGCGCAACTCTATCTTCTCCCCTCAGCGTCAACGCTTAAGCGTTTGACAAAGTCTTTTTTCAGCAAAGTTGGCGCTCAGTGCTGAACTGGCGCTGAGCGGTGGCTGCGATTCTTCATTTGCATCTTTTTCATCCTTTCTTGAGTCCAACTCCTTCCTACTTCAATATCCTTCATTCAATTCTCGTTAAGTCCTATCAAAACAAGGAAAACCAAGCATAATACCCATAAAACCACCTTCGACTCTCTTATAACCTAACTAAGACAAAATGTACGATTTCAAGCTAGTTTCTAAGTCATAAAGGGTGTGTTTTGTATCAAAATCAAGTATGAAAATAACGGTTTTTTAACCGTTAGCAAAAGGACAGCAGTAGTGGGCTGAATTTGAAGGTCCTGAAGTAGGTAGTGAAGCCACTGCATCTCACAAACAGTGGCAGCAAGGGCGCGATACTTGCTTCAGTAGAGGATCTTGACACAATGCCTTGTTTCTTTGACTTCCATGAAACCAATGAGGATCCTAGAAAAATACAATAACCAGTTGTTGACCTCCTTGTGTTAGGGCAAGTGGCCCAATCCGAATCACTGAATCCTTTAATATGTATGTCAGAATCAGCTGCAAAGAAGAGTCCTTTTGAAGGATTTACACTAGTTCAACTCTAAATGAGTCTACATCCATTTATCCTCTTACAACCTTACTTGGAGGGAATTCACTAACTTTGATAATAAATAATAAAAAAATACAAGATACACTCAATGTATTCTTAGTTCACCCAGGCTTGTGTGGCACTGTCTACCACAAAAGCCGAGTACATTGCAGCTGGAAGTTGTTGTGCCCAGTCTCTTTGGATCAAGAGCCAACTAAAAGACTATGGTATATCTCTAGATCATATTCCTCCAAAGTGTGATAATACTAGTGCGATAAATTTAACTAAGAATCTTGTTCTTCATTCTAAAACAAAGCATATTGAAATAAGGCACCACTTCATAAGAGATCACATCCTTAAGGGTGAGATTAAAATTAAATATGTGGATACCTTGCATCAATGGGTTGACATTTTCACAAAACCTCTGAATAAGGAAAGATTTTATACAATAAGGAATGAACAAGGAATTATGGATCATAGTAGTATCAAATAGCATTAATATGACAAAACACTTGTATGATTGCAATTGAACATCTTAATGTTACATTATTACATTAAATATTCATACTCAATTTGTGGTTATGGTTATTGTACAATTATACTGCTTGAGGACTAATGCTCAATCTAGATGAGATGCAAAGTGTATACAGGTTTGCTGATTGATTATTGGGATGAAATGAATATTTCACATTGCACTGCAGAACAAAATCGATTAAGGGAGAGTCATCATCGATTTTATTTCGTCAACTGGTTTGAAGTTTCTTAAACTGTTGAATCTTTTACTTTAAACCATGACTTATGATTTTACATGTGTTTATTCATCATAAACCTCATTATGTATAATCAAATTATTTTACATATGTTTATTCATCATAAACCTCATTAAGTATAATCTGTTGTGTATATGGTATGAGTTTATGAATGATAACACCAGATTGTTTGTTACAAGCTGTATCTGAAATACTTTGATACCTGTGATTTATTTCTCTGATACATTGCTTGAAAATATGTGGATGATACATACTCTTTTATATCTCTATCATGCAAATTTGATACTGAAATGTGATATGCATACTGATAGGGGAGTTTTGTATTTTGTTACATGACTTGTTCACATGTTAAAAGGGGAAGAAAATTAAGATGATGTGAATATTGCTGACAGAGGGAGCATCATTTTTTCTGATAACATGTATTGATGCATCTCTATGTGATTCAATATCTCTGTTTCAATTACATTATGCTATATACCATTTTTTTTATTAATGCCCAAAGGGGGAGAAATAATTGAACATTGGATGAATAGTTGAATGTGTATGACATATGTGTGTCTATATGTCTGTGTTTGAAACCGTGTGAAACAATTTTTGTTTTTGTACTGTACATCCTAGTTGTTTTATTAATCATGGTTGTGCATCATAAAAAAAAGGGAGATTGTTGAGAGGGGAAGCAATGTGATGGTTGAACCCAATCCTTGTTATGTTGTTTTTTATGATGACAACACTTTAATAGCAACAACACATGAATGTTGTCATGTCACAACAAAAAAATGTTTCTGTGTTGTGTTATACATATGTGGAATGTGTAAATGCTTAATGTGTTATATGCACATACTGTTTTAAATCCATATGTTGAACATACTATTTATTGATGCATACTTCTGTGATTATGATGAGATTATATCTTTGTATGGTCACTTTATGTTTATGTGAAAAGAAAACCACATGCACAAAAGCATATTTGCATGACTTAATTGATTACAATGTTGTGATAATCAATTAAGGTCATCACACAACTTATGTTTTGAACTGTGGCAAAACAACTAGTTTGAATCGATTACATTAGTTTTCGAATCGATTAAAACTCGTGTGTTTGCATATATCTTTTTTAGATGTGTTGTGATGAGTTTTTTAGAAGAAATTTTTTCAAAATTTTCTTAAGTGTTAAGCTTAATCGATTACTCATTTTATGTATTCAATTAAGTTTGTTATGTTTTGAAAACTGATTTTATGCTAGTCATAATTGCTTGAACGGTCATATTTTTAAATATGTTTGACTAACATTTAATGTTAATCGATTACATTAATTGAGCATTCAATTATGAGTTGAGTTAGTTGTAATATTGTTACATTTGTTTTATGTAACCGATTACACTACTAACATAATCGATTACTTTGCGTCTTATATAACAGTAACTATAAATTGACGCACTGTTTGCATTTCTGTAACTTTTGATCATTCTAAATTTTTCATATCTTACAGTTTTGATCTTAGAAAGATTTGCAGATTACTCTTAAGCTCTAAGAATCAAGAACGCGAGGAATTTGAAGAATATTGAGGAATTCTTTAGAGGCATTTTTGTGGACTGAATTGGCTGATCACATTAGCACGACTGATGGTGTATTTGGCTTTGATCAGAAGAAGATTTTGCTGTTTCCCTCGACGTGCACGTCAGGAAGAAGAGTGAGGAGCTCTTGACTTTGAGAGGGGATTCTCAAAGGGTTTCTGCAACAAGACCATAAGGTGTTGTGTGTGCAGGTGTATTATGTTTCTATTTTTGATTGAGAGTTTGTAAGGTGTTTACATTTGAGTGTGCTTTGTAAAGCCTTGGCTGTAATACTCTGATCATTATAGTGAATTACTCTCCAATCTAAGGTTGATCGGGAGAGTGACTAGATGTAGGCATTGAGGCCAAACCAATATAAAAATTGTGTTTGTTTTTATCTCCTCATCTCTTTACATTTTGATTGCATACATTCTTTGCTTACCTCGCAAGAAATATTTAAAGAACATTCTAATTGTTCAAAAAGATTTTAAAAGTGCACGTTTTTATTAAACACCAAGCCTCATTATTCCTAACATTGTTTCAATTTGATCACTTTTCAAAATGCTTTTCGTACCTATAAAAGAATTAGAACACATATATATAACATGGGCACAAATCTCGTATATTTAATCGATTATGTCATTTTCATAATCGATTAAGGTTTACACATTTTTTTAATCGATTAGGTATTTTCCTTAATTGATTAAAATAGAGAGCAATCTACCTTGTCTGCATTAGATCATTTTAATTGATTAGATTACTTTCTTAATCGATTAAAATTTACACACGGTTTTAATCGATTAAGTGTTTTTCTTAATCGGTTAAAAGAGTAAATGAAGCCTAGTTTTTTATTTAAACAACTATAGACTTGTTTCACATGGAATCTAACCCATTTTTACGATTTATTTATCCAAAAAAGAACATTAATTATCATCATCAAAAACACTTTGAGTTACTTGATTTGATTTGAAGAAATTGAAGACATGCCTTTCAACAACATATAATATAACTTAATCTCAATAAAACAATAGTTTTATTAAAATTATAATATAGATAAAGTCAACAATATAGATTTATTTAATATAATTAATTCAACTACAAGACACTAATGTATTATTATAATGGGTATTTGAAATGTAAAATAACTATTATCTTATTATTATATATTAAAATTCTATTTCATTATATAATAATAAAATATCATATAAGAAATAAAATATGATAAGATTGTCAAATAATTACAAATTATGTGATACTTCTTTTTTCATATACTTTTTTTAAAATAATCTCCCATATAATTTTAATTATAATCGATACCATATTTATTTGATTTATTTATAAAATATTATAAATCTAACTTTAATCCAAAAAAATACTTTTAAACTAACTCATATATATATATATATATATATATATATATATATATATACTTAATAAAAAAAAGTCACATGATAAAAAAAAATATAGATTTATTTTAATATAATTATCTTAGCTACAACACAATTTAAGAAAATAGAATTTAGAATATTTAATTATAATGGATATTTGAAATATAAAACTAATTATTATTTTATTTTATAGATTAAAATTTTATTTCATTACATAATGATTCTAACATTCCATTTTAATAGTATAAAACTACTTGAATAAAATGTTATATATATATATATATATATATATATATATATGATAAATTACAAGGAATTTGAGACTACTAGAGCATGAGATTATATCCTTGAAAAACAAAATCTAACTATCATGTTGCTCATCTCTCAACCAAATCTTGAGTCAACTGAAAATATGTCATCTTCCTAAGCTCACATCAGTTAAGGTGATCATTACAAAAGAGAAAACAACACAAATACAGACAAATACAAAAGCAAGGTTAAGCTAAAGTATCAAAAGAATATACATGCATTTTTAAAACAATAACAAACACATTCATATTGTAAATCAAGCAACATAGAAATAATCCCTTCAACTTTGAAACTTTAACTATCTAGATAGATATATTGATGTTAGACTCCTGTGGAACCTATACTCGTGTATGGTGGAGCAACATGCTCAGAATAATAATAATCACAACCACAATCACCACCATAGTGCCACCAAGGTTAATTTGTCAAACATCTACGGACAAAATCAGGTCCCATAGACTAGGACCTCCTGCTACTCTCCACGACATAATAACTCATCTCTACTGAAGATGGCGTTATTGAGAGTGTCAGGATCATTCCCCAATATAGGCCTCTACTTCAATACATTACACAACATAATCAACTTTAGAATGTTCCTCCATGAAATTCCTTTTACATCATACTTAAATCTGTTAGGACAAGACAAAGAGTTCTTGTTTTGAAGTTTAACTAAACATGCTAAAAGTTTATCTAAATGAAGAAGTTCCATAGAAGAATAGGAAAACTCTTAGGATAGAAAACCTTAAGTTAGAAAGAAGATTAAAAGCTAGAAAGAAAACCTTAAGCTAGAAAGAACGGGTAACCACGCAATAGAAAACCTTATAGAATAAAAGAATAGAAAACAAACCCTAAACGATAGAATAGAAAACCCTAAAATTTGAAAGAATAGGCATCCACATAACATACCTTAAAACACTAAGAAGAAAAGAAATAGATGATCCTCTAAAAGAAATCCAACACACCGAAAAAGAGAAAAGTCAAAATAGACCATCAAACTAAGAAAATAGGACATGCAAAAAACTAAACACTAGCTGAATACAACATAGGAGAAATAGGATTAGACCAGCTGAAGAAAACACTTAGGAAACAAAAAAAACAACTAAGACAAAACAACCAGACGTAATGCTAAACAACTATCAAGTAAAAAATGTCTAAGAGAGTTTATGTTAAATGCGTAAAGCTTATCATACCTTAAGGGTAGTGACATTTGATGAGTAGTCTAATTTATCAGATCACTAGCAGGTGTCAATAACAAGAAAGACATTCATAGAATATTCGTATCTTAGGAAATCGTGACACAATACCTACAACAAAACATGAAGATAGTAAGTAAAACGCCAACCAAGAAGAAGTCTCTCACAGACTAAACGATATCAGTCAAATACACAAACAAAACAGTAGAAAACAATAGAATCCTATACGAATGGTAAAAGCTTTTGAAAACACAAAAACAAACAAGAAATAGGACATACTTGTTATGCAAATCTCTGTTTTATCTTGTGTAGGACAATTGCTTCAAATAATCAATTACCTCTTCTTGTAAGCATAAAAATGAACACTGAAGATAAAAGAAAAAATGATTAATTTATCAAAAGCCACGCCAAATTAGAAGTCAAATATGCTTTTGATAAAAGCGCTTTAAAGCACGTCTGCTCTAACAAAAGACTCCATCGTATGACAAACATCCACACCAATAGCCAGAAAAGAACGGATCTCAACACAAGCTTGTTCAAACGGTTATATTGTGAAATCTCAAGAAAAGCTTTGTCATAATAGTTATATCATCAAGGTGTATAAATAGAAGATAAGAAGAAGAAGAAAGTGATGATGAGTAAAATAAGATGAGTACGAAGATATGTCATCATCATTTGAGAAAGAAAATATATTGGAGCTACTAAAAGTAAAATTCCTCTAACCAAGGAAATAATAAAAGAGAAGAACCCAAAAAAAGAAAGATATTCTCAAGCTTCATCATAATATCCAATTGAACGAAGAAGAGAGTAATTGAGTGAAACACCTAGAAATTCTCTCAAGCCTCATTGTTATATCTACTCACCTTGAGAGTGAAAACAAGAGAGAAAAAGAAAAATCAAACAATACTGTTGAGCATCATTGTATTATTTGCTTAACTTTGTAAGATGAGAGAAAAGAGTAACAAGAGAAACACTTACGAGTATTTAGACTACATTACATTGCAATTTTCGAGAGAATAAAAACACTTACAACTTGACTTTGGAGAGTTAAGGAAATCTAGACAAAGTTGTCTAGTACCAGGAGTGGTATGAATACTTATCCAATCAAAGGTAACGAGAGGTTATTCGATGACCAAGACCAGGAGTGGTGAGAATATTCATCTCATCTAGGGTAATAGGAGGTTATTCGCTAACTGAGACCAAGAGTGGTGAGAGTACTCATCCAGTCTAGGGTAACAGGAGGTTATTCGTTGACTGAGCCCAAGAGTGGTGAGAATACTCATCTAGTCTAGGGTAACAGGAGGTTATTCGTTAACTGAGACCAGGATTGGTGAGAATACTCATACAATCTAGGGGTAATAAGACGTTATTCGCTGATTGAAACCAGGAGTGGTGCAAATACTCAACTGGTCTAGGGTAACTAGAGGTTATTCGCTAATCAGGGATACCAGGAGTGGGGGAAAATACTTTAGAACCAAGAATAGGTGAAACTAAACTAGACGATGTATCACAATGATACTGGAACCATCTAGGGATACCGAGAGTGGTGAATAGTACTAAGCAATCAGGAGTGAGTCAAACTCAACTAGTCAGAAGTAACGATGGTTACTCAATAGGACTAGGAACACCAGGAGTGGTTTAAAACACTGATCTATACTTCCTTGCATATTTAGTGGAACCCTCTACGTTAACTTAAAGGAGAACTAGATGAAGCCCTAATAGGTGAACCAGTATAAAATTGTTTGAGTGTTGTAGTTATCTAGGTAATTGACTGGTTGTTGATAAATGCAATCTCCTTACGTGCTCGAGATTGCCTTAAGTTATCAGCTACTGTTTGCATCTTCAACAACTTATTGCTTTTATATATTTGGAGAAAGTTAAGTTGGCTCTGTAAACGATCTTACGGAATAACATTTATAGATGAAGTATGTCTAACTTACAAGTGTTGCATACATCATGCTTAGATCGTTTATTGAGAAAAGATCTAGAAAACACTATTCAACCCCCCTCCCCCCTTTAGTGTTTTATCACAACTTCAAAATCCACACTTTCCATTTCATTTGAATATCATCATACACGTCTCCCATATGTTTTCACCATACTTAATCATATATATAGACTCATGTAAACATCATCAAAGAATTCATCAACAACAAAAACCATCCCATAAGAAATCTCAAAACATTAGAAAATATAACAAAAAAACACTTGAGGAGTGGCGCTTAGCACCCTAGCTATTGGAAACTAGCGCTCAATGCCTAGGGACTGGCGCTCAACGCCATGGCTACTGCAAACTGATGCTCAGGCGCCCAGAGAGGGGCACTCAGGCATCCAAAGAAGGGCGCCCATCACGAGACACACTATTTAGGAGGCGTTCGAGCCCCATGACAACAAACTGCACATTTTGAAATATTCTTTTGATGTATTTAAGACTTGTTCAATTGATCAAAGAGGTTCCATACACACTAAAATTCATGTGAAACACATTTAGAGATGAAAATAAATACTTCTTTGATCATAAGAACCAAGAATAGTTGTATCAAACCATTTTTGACAACCAAATAGTGCCTTAATTCCAAACCATACCTTCCAACTCAAACTTGTGCCAACAAAGGGTCTTACCAAGTTATAAATGACTCCAGAACATAATTTAAACACTCTCTTTTTGTACAGACTTCTTAGTTTAAATTCTCACTAGTCAAAACACCTAAAATTGAATATAAAACCTTCTAAAGTCATCCTATTGACTCATACCTAGTTTCATATCAGATTTTTAATAACACAAGATCCCAACAAGTCTTAATTGACCCTAACAGATGTTTTATATTGTTGTTCCTCTCAATAAACCCTTGCTTCTAAACTCACCTATCAAAATCTCTTTTTTTACTATAATAAAGACTTGCAACCCAAACCAAATCATTTCTTCTCAACATAACAACTCACTTGATGTTACTAACAACTCAACAACAACATTTATAACAAGAATTAGTTTTAAACTGAATCAACAAAACATATTAATATCATTCAACCAATAACCACCATTTCAAAAACACTACAAACTCAATAACAACCATTTTAACACAATTATCAACATGCATCAGTTTCATAAAATACCAAATATTCTTTCATATTCAAGAACTAAATTATAAATTAACTTTAGTTTCTCTTACTTGTTACAAACTTCAACTAGCTCTAGAGAATCCTATTATGCTCCCCTATCTCAAAAGAGACCAAATAACACCTAGAGACTACAAAAACATAATTAGTCATCTATGAAACAAAATATGATATGATTTTCAAATAATAAAAAATTATGTCATAATTTTTGTTTCATATTTTTTAAAAGTAATATCTCATATAATTTTTATTATAATCAGTAACTTATTTAATTTCATTGATTTATTTATAAAATATACTAAATTTAACTTTAATCCAACAAATACTTTTAAACTAACTCGTATATATCGAAACCCAATAAAGAAAAAGTCACGTGATTAAAAAAATATAGATTTCTTTTAATATAATTAATTCAACTATAAGTCTTTTTCACGAAATAGGATTTAAAATATTTTATTATAATGAGTCTTTTGAAATGTAAAAATAACTATTATTTTATTTTTATGGATTAAATTTCTATTTCATATATAATGATAAAATATCATCTATGAAACAAAATATCATAAGATTATCAAATAATTAAAAACTGTGACAATTTTTTTTTTCATATTTTTCTAAAATAATCTCCCATATATTTTTATTATAACGGTAGCTTATTTATTTGATTTATTTATAAAATATATTAAATCCTACTTTATAATCTTTTTATTTTATAACATTTTGTAAAAAAAAATCATATTGTAACTAGTACATTTATAATTTATCACTTGTTTATATTTAACATAGGACAAAGAGAAACGAATGTGTTTGTATATATTCTTTTGATAAATTATTAATTCATTTATTTGATAAATATATATTTTGTTATAGATAAAAAAAATCATTGAAAGAATGTTTCAAAAGCAAAATACAAATAAAGAGATTGTGAAAATATGGTTGGCAATCAATATGAACCGTGACAAGTGAACTAATAATCAAATTAAAAAACCATTTTCTTTATCAAGTTTTAAATTTTCTTCTGAGAATCGATTCCATGTAATTTGAATGGAACTTATTATGCATTAAAGAGTATTTAATAATTAGCTATATATTTATGTTTCTACAAGTTGTATGAACTATACCTTAAAAAAGCACTTTTATGAACTAGTAAATTTGTTATCTATTATGTATTTATATAACCTGTATAAATATTAGATAATCACAATGCATTATTTCTTCTTTTCATTCCACTGAACTGATTTTATGTGTTTGTTAACTTTAATTAATTGATTGGGATCAATAAAATTATTAATAAATATTTTTTTTAAAAAAGCGTAAGAGTTAGTTAAAATGTAATATCGAAACTTTTGATATTTTAAAAGCTTAGAAATTATTATTTTGTTTTGTTTTTATTGAAAAATGTTCTTCCGTCATCGTCAGCATTTCAAATTCTATCACCGGAGTACTACTAAATCACACAAACATTATTTACTAGTTTTTTAAAAACTAATCAACACAGTAATAAAGAAAAGTGCTAGGTTTACAATAAAAAAAATATACTAGGTCTATAATGTACTTAAATTTGATCAACATATAAGTATTTAATTAAATGGATACATCTAATTCTAAGAATTATACGTAGTCGATGATGTTAAGTATTTTAAGGATTATACGTAATCGATGATGTTGAATATTTCTTTTGAATAAAAGGATGATTCAGAAGCATTTTAGCTGTCCATCTTTGGTGAGGATAATTCATCAAACATTTTTTCAAAAAATCCTTGCAATCGTAACTAAGTTTATCTCGTATCTTTGGTGCTTCTTCAGAAAATGCAAGCTTGCACAATAATTGGTATGTGGATTCAAAGTTCCACCATTCTCGAAGTCCAGTGCTCATCTCAATAACAATGCATCCCAGGGACCATATATCTAAAGGTGTTTCCTTAAAACCTCTAACTGATTCTGGTGACATGTAATAGGGTGTCCCTCTGAACTTGATCTCTCCTAAATAAGTATTTTCCTCTTCGCTAGTCTTAGACAATCCAAAATCAGAAATCTTTAGTTGATATTTTGTATGACGATCTGATGAAGGAAAGAGGAGAATGTTATCTGGTTTAAGATCACAATGAACAATTCCCTTTTCGTGCATGCAAGAAAGTCCTTTGAGAATCATGTGAGTGTAGACTATCACTTCCTCGTCTGATAATAACTCTCTCTTTATTAAATTGCCTAAAGAACCATGAAGAGCATATTCCATAAAAATGTTATAAGTTAAATAACCTCCCTCAACAATGCATTTATAATAATAACATTGTACAATCCCTTTGCAACCCAATAATAACTCAAAAATCTTTTTCTCCCTTAGCATTGAATCAGAAGAACTTGTCTTCAATGCTAAGAGTGAAACTTTCGAATTTTGTTCTTGTGTAAAACGTAGAAGAACAAGATACACTGTGCCAAAGGAACCTTTTCCCAAAACTCTCAACTTCTTCCACTCAGCCATATCTTCAAATTTTACTATGCTTGGAGATACATGTTGAAATACAAAAATTCTTCTATGTATATATATAAAGTAATTTTGATGATTTTGAAAAAATCAATATTAATATCAAAAAGATAAAAGATATGTTTAATAAAACTTAATTATTATCTATAGATTAAAGATAAGATATAGTGATTTAAAATATGATTTAATTATTATCTAGATAAAATATGA
>JAFNIE010000806.1:0-24166 GCA_027742785.1 Vigna reflexopilosa | reverse complement strand
GCATTAAGCATTAAGCATTAAGCATTAAGCATTAAGCATTAAGCATTAAGCATTAAGCATTAAGCATTAAGCATTAAGCATTAAGCATTAAGCATTAAGCATTAAGCATTAAGCATTAAGCATTAAGCATTAAGCATTAAGCATTAAGCATTAAGCATTAAGCATTACGCATTACGCATTACGCATTACGCATTACGCATTACGCATTACGCATTACGCATTACGCATTACGCATTACGCATTACGCATTACGCATTACGCATTACGCATTACGCATTACGCATTACGCATTACGCATTACGCATTACGCATTACGCATTACGCATTAAGCATTAAGCATTACGCATTACGCATTACGCATTACGCATTACGCATTACGCATTACGCATTACGCATTACGCATTACGCATTACGCATTACAGCATTACGCATTACGCATTACGCATTACGCATTACGCATTACGCATTACAGCATTACGCATTACGCATTACGCATTAAGCATTACGCATTACGCATTACAGCATTACGCATTACGCATTACGCATTATGCATTCGCATTACGCATTACGCACTAAGCATTAAGCATTAAGCAGTAAGCTTACGCATTACGCATTACTCATTACGCATTACGCATTACGCATTACGCATTACGCATTACGCATTACGCATTACGCATTACGCATTATGCAATTCGCATTACGCATTACGCATTAAGCATTAAGCATTAAGCATTAAGCATTACGCATTACGTATTACGCATTACGCATTACGCATTACGCATTACGCATTACGCATTACGCATTACGCATTACGCATTACGCATTACGCATTACGCATTACGCATTACGCATTACGCATTACGCATTACGCATTACGCATTACGCATTACGCATTACGCATTAAGCATTAAGCATTAAGCATTAAGCATTAAGCATTAAGCATTAAGCATTAAGCATTAAGCATTAAGCATTAAGCATTAAGCATTAAGCATTAAGCATTAAGCATTAAGCATTAAGCATTAAGCATTAAGCATTAAGCATTAAGCATTAAGCATTAAGCATTACGCATTACGCATTAGCATTAAGCATTAGCATTACGCATTAAGCATTACGCATTACCCATTACGTATTACGTATTACGCATTACGTATTACGCATTACGCATTACGCTTTACGTATTACGCATTACGCATTACGCATTACGCATTACGCATTACGCATTACGCATTACGCATTACGCATTACGCAATTCGCATTACGCATTACGCATTACGCATTACGCATTACGCAATTCGCATTACGCATTACGCATTAAGCATTAAACATTACGCATTACGCATTACGTATTACGCATTACGCGTTACGCGTTACGCATTACGCATTACGCATTACACATTACGTATTACGCATTACGCATTACACAATACGCCTTACGCATTACACATTACGCATTACGCATTACGTATTACGCATTAGGCTTTACGCATTACGCATTACACATTACGCATTACGCATTACGCATTATGCAATTCGCATTACGCATTACGCACTAAGCATTAAGCATTAAGCAGTAAGCGTTACGCATTACGCATTACTCATTACGTATTACGCATTACGCATTACGCTTTACGCATTACGCATTACGCATTACGCATTACGCATTATGCAATTCGCATTACGCATTACGCATTAAGCAATAAGCATTAAGCATTAAGCATTACGCATTACGTATTACGTATTACGGATTACGCATTACGCATTACGCATTACGCATTACGCATTACGCATTACGCATTACGCATTACGCATTACGCATTACGCATTACGCATTACGCCTTACGCATTAAGCATTAAGCATTAAGCATTAAGCATTAAGCATTAAGCATTAAGCATCAAGCATTAAGCATTAAGCATTAAGCATTAAGCATTAAGCATTAAGCATTAAGCATTAAGCATTAAGCATTAAGCATTAAGCATTAAGCATTAAGCATTAAGCATTAAGCATTAAGCATTAAGCATTAAGCATTAAGCATTAAGCATTAAGCATTAAGCATTAAGCATTAAGCATTAAGCATTAAGCATTAAGCATTAGCATTAAGCATTAAGCATTAAGCATTAAGCATTAAGCATTAAGCATTAAGCATTAAGCATTAAGCATTAAGCATTAAGCATTAAGCATTAAGCATTAAGCATTAAGCATTAAGCATTAAGCATTAAGCATTAAGCATTAAGCATTAAGCATTAAGCATTAAGCATTAAGCATTAAGCATTACGCATTAAGCATTAAGCATTAAGCATTAAGCATTAAGCATTAAGCATTAAGCATTAAGCATTAAGCATTACGCATTACGCATTACGTATTACGCATTATGCATTACGTATTACGCATTACGCATTACGCTTTACGCATTACGCATTACGCATTACGCATTCGCATTATGCATTACGCATTACGCATTACGCATTAGCATTAGCATTACGCATTACGCATTAAGCATTACGCATGACGTATTACGCATTACGCATTACGCATTACGCATTACGCATTACGCATTACGCATTACGCATTACGCATTACGCATTACGCATTACGTATTACGCATTACGCATTACGCATTACGCATTACGCATTACGCATTACGCATTACGCATTACGCATTACGCATTACGCATTACGCATTACGCATTACGCATTACGCATTAAGCATTAAGCATTAAGCATTAAGCATTAAGCATTAAGCATTAAGCATTAAGCATTAAGCATTAAGCATTAAGCATTAAGCATTAAGCATTAAGCATTAAGCATTAAGCATTAAGCATTAAGCATTAAGCATTAAGCATCAAGCTTTAAGCATTACGCATTACCCATTACGTATTACGTATTACGCATTACGTATTACGCATTACGCATTACGCTTTACGTATTACGCATTACGCATTACGCATTACGCATTACGCATTACGCATTACGCAATTCGCATTACGCATTACGCATTACGCATTACGCATTACGCAATTCGCATTACGCATTACGCATTAAGCATTAAACATTACGCATTACGCATTACGTATTACGCATTACGCGTTACGCGTTACGCATTACGCATTACGCATTACACATTACGTATTACGCATTACGCATTACACAATACGCCTTACGCATTACACATTACGCATTACGCATTACGTATTACGCATTAGGCTTTACGCATTACGCATTACACATTACGCATTACGCATTACGCATTATGCAATTCGCATTACGCATTACGCACTAAGCATTAAGCATTAAGCAGTAAGCGTTACGCATTACGCATTACTCATTACGTATTACGCATTACGCATTACGCTTTACGCATTACGCATTACGCATTACGCATTACGCATTACGCATTATGCAATTCGCATTACGCATTACGCATTAAGCAATAAGCATTAAGCATTAAGCATTAAGCATTAAGCATTAAGCATTACGCATTAAGCATTAAGCATTAAGCATTAAGCATTACGCATTACGCATTAAGCATTAAGCATTACGCATTACGCATTAAGCATTAAGCATTAAGCATTAAGCATTAAGCATTAAGCATTAAGCATTAAGCATTAAGCATTAAGCATTAAGCATTAAGCATTAAGCATTAAGCATTAAGCATTAAGCATTAAGCATTAAGCATTAAGCATTAAGCATTAAGCATTAAGCATTAAGCATTAAGCATTAAGCATTAAGCATTAAGCATTAAGCATTAAGCATTAAGCATTAAGCATTAAGCATTAAGCATTAAGCATTAAGCATTAAGCATTAAGCATTAAGCATTAAGCATTAAGCATTAAGCATTACGCATTACGCATTACGTATTACGCATTATGCATTACGTATTACGCATTACGCATTACGCTTTACGCATTACGCATGACGCCTTACGCAATTCGCATTATGCATTACGCATTACGCATTACGCATTAGGCATTATGCATTACGCATTACGCATTAAGCATTACGCATGACGTATTACGCATTACGCATTACGCATTACGCATTACGCATTACGCATTACGCATTACGCATTACGCATTACGCATTACGCATTACGCATTACGCATTACGCATTACGCATTACGCATTACGCATTACGCATTACGCATTACGCATTACGCATTACGCATTACGCATTACGCATTACGCATTACGCATTACGCATTACGCATTACGCATTAAGCATTAAGCATTAAGCATTAAGCATTAAGCATTAAACATTAAGCATTAAGCATTAAGCATTAAGCATTAAGCATTAAGCATTAAGCATTAAGCATTAAGCATTAAGCATTAAGCATTAAGCATTAAGCATTAAGCATTAAGCATCAAGCTTTAAGCATTACGCATTACCCATTACGTATTACGTATTACGCATTACGTATTACGCATTACGCATTACGCTTTACGTATTACGCATTACGCATTACGCATTACGCATTACGCATTACGCATTACGCATTACGCAATTCGCATTACGCATTACGCATTACGCATTACGCATTACGCAATTCGCATTACGCATTACGCATTAAGCATTAAACATTACGCATTACGCATTACGTATTACGCATTACGCGTTACGCGTTACGCATTACGCATTACGCATTACACATTACGTATTACGCATTACGCATTACACAATACGCCTTACGCATTACACATTACGCATTACGCATTACGTATTACGCATTAGGCTTTACGCATTACGCATTACACATTACGCATTACGCATTACGCATTATGCAATTCGCATTACGCATTACGCACTAAGCATTAAGCATTAAGCAGTAAGCGTTACGCATTACGCATTACTCATTACGTATTACGCATTACGCATTACGCTTTACGCATTACGCATTACGCATTACGCATTACGCATTACGCATTATGCAATTCGCATTACGCATTACGCATTAAGCAATAAGCATTAAGCATTAAGCATTACGCATTACGCATTAAGCATTACGCATTAAGCATTACGCATTACGCATTACGCATTAAGCATTACGCATTAAGCATTACGCATTAAGCATTAAGCATTAAGCATTAAGCATTAAGCATTAAGCATTAAGCATTAAGCATTAAGCATTAAGCATTAAGCATTAAGCATTAAGCATTAAGCATTAAGCATTAAGCATTAAGCATTAAGCATTAAGCATTAAGCATTAAGCATTAAGCATTAAGCATTAAGCATTAAGCATTAAGCATTAAGCATTAAGCATTAAGCATTAAGCATTAAGCATTAAGCATTAAGCATTAAGCATTAAGCATTAAGCATTAAGCATTAAGCATTAAGCATTACGCATTACGCATTAAGCATTAAGCATTAAGCATTACGCATTAAGCATTACGCATTAAGCATTAAGCATTACGCATTACGCATTAAGCATTACGCATTAAGCATTAAGCATTACGCATTAAGCATTACGCATTACGCATTACGCATTACGCATTACGCATTACGCATTACGCATTACGCATTAAGCATTAAGCATTACGCATTACGCATTAAGCATTACGCATTACGCATTACGCATTACGCATTACGCATTACGCATTACGCATTACGCATTACGCATTACGCATTACGCATTACGCATTACGCATTACGCATTAAGCATTAAGCATTAAGCATTAAGCATTAAGCATTAAGCATTAAGCATTAAGCATTAAGCATTAAGCATTAAGCATTAAGCATTAAGCATTAAGCATTAAGCATTAAGCATTAAGCATTAAGCATTACGCATTACGCATTACGCATTACGCATTACGCATTACGTATTACGCATTACGCATTACGCTTACGCATTACGCATTACGCATTACGCATTACGCATTACGCATTACGCATTACGCATTACGCAATTCGCATTACGCATTACGCATTACGCATTACGCATTACGCAATTCGCATTACGCATTACGCATTAAGCATTAAACATTACGCATTACGCATTACGTATTACGCATTACGCATTACGCGTTACGCATTACGCATTACGCATTACACATTACGTATTACGCATTACGCATTACACAATACGCCTTACGCATTACACATTACGCATTACGCATTACGTATTACGCATTAGGCTTTACGCATTACGCATTACACATTACGCATTACGCATTACGCATTATGCAATTCGCATTACGCATTACGCACTAAGCATTAAGCATTAAGCAGTAAGCGTTACGCATTACGCATTACTCATTACGTATTACGCATTACGCATTACGCATTACGCATTACGCATTACGCATTACGCATTATGCAATTCGCATTACGCATTACGCATTAAGCAATAAGCATTAAGCATTAAGCATTACGCATTACGCATTACGTATTACGCATTACGCATTACGCATTACGCATTACGCATTACGCATTACGCATTACGCATTACGCATTACGCATTACGCATTACGCATTACGCATTACGCATTACGCATTACGCATTAAGCATTAAGCATTAAGCATTAAGCATTAAGCATTAAGCATTAAGCATTAAGCATTAAGCATTAAGCATTAAGCATTAAGCATTAAGCATTAAGCATTAAGCATTAAGCATTAAGCATTAAGCATTAAGCATTAAGCATTAAGCATTAAGCATTAAGCATTAAGCATTAAGCATTAAGCATTAAGCATTAAGCATTAAGCATTAAGCATTAAGCATTAAGCATTAAGCATTAAGCATTAAGCATTAAGCATTAAGCATTAAGCATTAAGCATTAAGCATTAAGCATTAAGCATTAAGCATTAAGCATTAAGCATTAAGCATTAAGCATTAAGCATTAAGCATTAAGCATTAAGCATTAAGCATTAAGCATTAAGCATTAAGCATTAAGCATTAAGCATTAAGCATTAAGCATTAAGCATTAAGCATTAAGCATTACGCATTAAGCATTAAGCATTAAGCATTAAGCATTAAGCATTAAGCATTAAGCATTAAGCATTAAGCATTAAGCATTACGCATTACGCATTACGTATTACGCATTACGCATTACGTATTACGCATTACGCATTACGCATTACGCATTACGCATTACGCATTACGCATTACGCATTAGCATTACGCATTACGCATTACGCATTAGCATTAGCATTACGCATTACGCATTAAGCATTACGCATTACGCATTACGCATTACGCATTACGCATTACGCATTACGCATTACGCATTACGCATTACGCATTACGCATTACGCATTACGCATTACGCATTAAGCATTACGCATAACGCATTACAGCATTACGCATTAAGCATTAAGCATTAAGCATTAGCATTAACGATTAAGCATTAAGCATTAAGCATTACGCATTACGCATTACGCATTACGCATTACGCATTACGCATTACGCATTACGCATTACGCATTACGCATTACGCAATTCGCATTACGCATTACGCATTAAGCATTAAGCATTACGCATTACGCATTACGTATTACGCATTACGCATTACGCATTACGCATTACGCATTACGCATTACGCATTACGCATTACGCATTACGTATTACGCATTACGCATTACGCATTACGCCTTACGCATTACACATTACGCATTACGCATTACGTATTACGCATTACGCTTTAAGCATTACGCATTACACATTACGCATTACGCATTACGCATTAAGCATTAAGCATTACGCATTACGCATTACGCATTACGCATTACGCATTACGCATTACGCATTACGCATTACGCATTACGCATTACGCATTACGCATTACGCATTACGCATTACGCATTACGCATTACGCATTACGCATTACGCATTACGCATTACGCATTACGCATTACGCATTACGCATTACGCATTACGCATTACGCATTACGCATTACGCATTACGCATTACGCATTACGCATTACGCATTACGCATTACGCATTACGCATTAAGCATTACGCATTACGCATTACGCATTAAGCATTAAGCATTAAGCATTAAGCATTAAGCATTAAGCATTAAGCATTAAGCATTAAGCATTAAGCATTAAGCATTAAGCATTAAGCATTAAGCATTAAGCATTAAGCATTAAGCATTAAGCATTAAGCATTAAGCATTAAGCATTAAGCATTAAGCATTAAGCATTAAGCATTAAGCATTAAGCATTAAGCATTAAGCATTAAGCATTAAGCATTAAGCATTAAGCATTAAGCATTAAGCATTAAGCATTAAGCATTAAGCATTAAGCATTAAGCATTAAGCATTAAGCATTAAGCATTAAGCATTAAGCATTAAGCATTAAGCATTAAGCATTAAGCATTAAGCATTAAGCATTAAGCATTAAGCATTAAGCATTAAGCATTAAGCATTAAGCATTAAGCATTAAGCATTAAGCATTAAGCATTAAGCATTAAGCATTAAGCATTAAGCATTAAGCATTAAGCATTAAGCATTAAGCATTAAGCATTAAGCATTAAGCATTAAGCATTAAGCATTAAGCATTAAGCATTAAGCATTAAGCATTACGCATTACGCATTACGCATTACGCATTACGCATTACGCATTACGCATTACGCATTACGCATTACGCATTACGCATTACGCATTACGCATTACGCATTACGCATTACGCATTACGCATTACGCATTACGCATTACGCATTACGCATTACGCATTAAGCATTACGCATTACGCATTACGCATTACGCATTACGCATTACGCATTACGCATTACGCATTACGCATTACGCATTACGCATTACGCATTACGCATTAAGCATTACGCATTAAGCATTACGCATTAAGCATTAAGCATTAAGCATTAAGCATTAAGCATTAAGCATTAAGCATTAAGCATTAAGCATTACGCATTACGCATTACGCATTACGCATTACGCATTACGCATTACGCATTACGCATTACGCATTACGCATTAAGCATTACGCATTACGCATTAAGCATTAAGCATTACGCATTACGCATTACGCATTACGCATTACGCATTACGCATTACGCATTACGCATTACGCATTACGCATTACGCATTAAGCATTACGCATTACGCATTACGCATTACGCATTACGCATTACGCATTACGCATTACGCATTACGCATTACGCATTACGCATTACGCATTAAGCATTACGCATTACGCATTACGCATTAAGCATTACGCATTAAGCATTAAGCATTACGCATTACGCATTACGCATTACGCATTACGCATTACGCATTACGCATTACGCATTACGCATTACGCATTACGCATTACGCATTACGCATTACGCATTACGCATTACGCATTACGCATTACGCATTACGCATTACGCATTACGCATTACGCATTACGCATTACGCATTACGCATTACGCATTACGCATTACGCATTACGCATTACGCATTACGCATTACGCATTACGCATTACGCATTACGCATTACGCATTACGCATTACGCATTACGCATTACGCATTACGCATTACGCATTAAGCATTAAGCATTAAGCATTAAGCATTAAGCATTAAGCATTAAGCATTAAGCATTAAGCATTAAGCATTAAGCATTAAGCATTAAGCATTAAGCATTAAGCATTAAGCATTAAGCATTAAGCATTAAGCATTAAGCATTAAGCATTAAGCATTAAGCATTACGCATTAAGCATTAAGCATTACGCATTAAGCATTAAGCATTAAGCATTAAGCATTAAGCATTAAGCATTAAGCATTAAGCATTAAGCATTAAGCATTAAGCATTAAGCATTAAGCATTAAGCATTACGCATTAAGCATTACGCATTACGCATTACGCATTACGCATTAAGCATTACGCATTAAGCATTACGCATTAAGCATTACGCATTAAGCATTACGCATTACGCATTACGCATTAAGCATTACGCATTAAGCATTACGCATTAAGCATTAAGCATTACGCATTACGCATTACGCATTACGCATTAAGCATTACGCATTACGCATTACGCATTACGCATTAAGCATTACGCATTACGCATTACGCATTACGCATTACGCATTACGCATTACGCATTACGCATTACGCATTACGCATTAAGCATTACGCATTACGCATTACGCATTAAGCATTAAGCATTACGCATTAAGCATTAAGCATTAAGCATTAAGCATTACGCATTACGCATTACGCATTACGCATTACGCATTACGCATTACGCATTACGCATTACGCATTACGCATTACGCATTACGCATTACGCATTACGCATTACGCATTAAGCATTAAGCATTACGCATTAAGCATTACGCATTAAGCATTACGCATTACGCATTACGCATTAAGCATTACGCATTACGCATTACGCATTACGCATTAAGCATTACGCATTACGCATTACGCATTACGCATTACGCATTAAGCATTACGCATTACGCATTACGCATTACGCATTACGCATTACGCATTACGCATTAAGCATTACGCATTAAGCATTACGCATTACGCATTACGCATTAAGCATTACGCATTACGCATTACGCATTACGCATTACGCATTACGCATTAAGCATTACGCATTACGCATTACGCATTACGCATTACGCATTACGCATTAAGCATTACGCATTACGCATTACGCATTACGCATTACGCATTACGCATTACGCATTACGCATTACGCATTACGCATTACGCATTACGCATTACGCATTACGCATTACGCATTACGCATTACGCATTACGCATTACGCATTACGCATTACGCATTACGCATTACGCATTACGCATTACGCATTACGCATTACGCATTACGCATTAAGCATTACGCATTACGCATTACGCATTAAGCATTAAGCATTAAGCATTAAGCATTACGCATTACGCATTACGCATTACGCATTACGCATTACGCATTACGCATTACGCATTACGCATTACGCATTACGCATTACGCATTACGCATTACGCATTACGCATTACGCATTACGCATTACGCATTACGCATTACGCATTACGCATTACGCATTACGCATTACGCATTACGCATTACGCATTACGCATTACGCATTAAGCATTAAGCATTACGCATTAAGCATTAAGCATTACGCATTAAGCATTACGCATTACGCATTACGCATTACGCATTAAGCATTACGCATTACGCATTACGCATTAAGCATTACGCATTACGCATTACGCATTACGCATTACGCATTACGCATTACGCATTAACGCATTACGCATTAAGCATTAAGCATTAAGCATTACGCATTACGCATTACGCATTAAGCATTACGCATTACGCATTACGCATTAAGCATTACGCATTACGCATTACGCATTACGCATTACGCATTACGCATTACGCATTACGCATTACGCATTACGCATTACGCATTAAGCATTAAGCATTACGCATTAAGCATTAAGCATTAAGCATTAAGCATTAAGCATTAAGCATTAAGCATTAAGCATTAAGCATTAAGCATTAAGCATTAAGCATTAAGCATTAAGCATTAAGCATTAAGCATTAAGCATTAAGCATTAAGCATTAAGCATTACGCATTACGCATTAAGCATTAAGCATTACGCATTACGCATTAAGCATTACGCATTACGCATTAAGCATTAAGCATTACGCATTAAGCATTAAGCATTAAGCATTACGCATTAAGCATTAAGCATTAAGCATTAAGCATTAAGCATTAAGCATTAAGCATTAAGCATTAAGCATTAAGCATTAAGCATTAAGCATTAAGCATTAAGCATTACGCATTACGCATTACGCATTACGCATTACGCATTACGCATTACGCATTACGCATTACGCATTACGCATTACGCATTACGCATTACGCATTACGCATTACGCATTACGCATTACGCATTACGTATTACGCATTAGGCTTACGCATTACGCATTACACATTACGCATTACGCATTACGCATTATGCAATTCGCATTACGCATTACGCATTAAGCATTAAGCATTAAGCAGTAAGCGTTACGCATTACGCATTACGCATTACGCATTACGCATTACGCATTACGCATTACGCATTACGCATTACGCATTACGCATTACGCATTACGCATTATGCAATTCGCATTACGCATTACGCATTAAGCAATAAGCATTAAGCATTAAGCATTACGCATTACGCATTACGTATTACGCATTACGCATTACGCATTACGCATTACGCATTACGCATTACGCATTACGCATTACGCATTACGCATTACGCATTACGCTATACGCATTACGCATTACGCATTACGCATTACGCCTTACGCATTAAGCATTAAGCATTAAGCATTAAGCATTAAGCATTAAGCATTAATGCGTAATGCGTAATGCGTAATGCGTAATGCGTAATGCGTAATGCGTAATGCGTAATGCGTAATGCGTAATGCGTAATGCGTAATGCGTAATGCGTAATGCGTAATGCGTAATACGTAATGCGTAATGCGTAATGCGTAATGCGTAATGCGTAATGCTTAATGCGTAATGCTTAATGCTTAATGCGTAATGCGTAATGCGTAATGCGTAATGCGTAATGCGTAATGCGTAATGCGTAATGCGTAATGCGTAATGCTAATGCGTAATGCGTAATGCTTAATGCGTAATGCTTAATGCTTAATGCTTAATGCTTAATGCTTAATGCGTAATGCTTAATGCTTAATGCTTAATGCTTAATGCTTAATGCTTAATGCTTAATGCTTAATGCTTAATGCTTAATGCTTAATGCTTAATGCTTAATGCTTAATGCGTAATGCGTAATGCGTAATGCGTAATGCGTAATGCGTAATGCGTAATGCGTAATGCGTAATGCTTAATGCGTAATGCGTAATGCGTAATGCGTAATGCATGCTAATGCGTAATGCGTAATGCGTAATGCGTAATGCGTAATGCGTAATGCGTAATGCGTAATGCGTAATGCGTAATGCGTAATGCGTAATGCGTAATGCGTAATGCGTAATGCGTAATGCGTAATGCGTAATGCTTAATGCGTAATGCTTAATGCGTAATGCGTAATGCGTAATGCGTAATGCGTAATGCGTAATGCGTAATGCGTAATGCGTAATGCGTAATGCGTAATGCGTAATACGTAATGCGTAATGCTTAATGCGTAATGCGTAATGCGTAATGCGTAATGCGTAATGCGTAATGCGTAATGCGTAATGCGTAATGCGTAATGCGTAATGCGTAATGCGTAATGCGTAATGCGTAATGCGTAATGCGTAATGCGTAATGCGTAATGCGTAATGCGTAATGCGTAATGCTTAATGCGTAATGCGTAATGCTTAATGCTTAATGCGTAATGCTTAATGCTTAATGCGTAATGCGTAATGCGTAATGCGTAATGCGTAATGCGTAATGCGTAATGCGTAATGCGTAATGCTTAATGCGTAATGCTTAATGCGTAATGCTTAATGCTTAATGCTTAATGCTTAATGCTTAATGCTTAATGCTTAATGCTTAATGCTTAATGCTTAATGCTTAATGCTTAATGCTTAATGCTTAATGCTTAATGCTTAATGCTTAATGCTTAATGCTTAATGCTTAATGCTTAATGCTTAATGCTTAATGCTTAATGCTTAATGCTTAATGCTTAATGCTTAATGCTTAATGCGTAATGCGTAATGCGTAATGCGTAATGCGTAATGCGTAATGCGTAATGCGTAATGCGTAATGCGTAATGCGTAATGCGTAATGCGTAATGCTTAATGCGTAATGCGTAATGCGTAATGCGTAATGCTTAATGCGTAATGCGTAATGCGTAATGCTTAATGCTTAATGCTTAATGCTTAATGCGTAATGCGTAATGCGTAATGCTTAATGCGTAATGCGTAATGCGTAATGCTTAATGCGTAATGCGTAATGCGTAATGCGTAATGCGTAATGCGTAATGCGTAATGCGTAATGCTTAATGCTTAATGCTTAATGCTTAATGCGTAATGCGTAATGCGTAATGCTTAATGCGTAATGCGTAATGCGTAATGCGTAATGCGTAATGCGTAATGCGTAATGCGTAATGCGTAATGCGTAATGCGTAATGCGTAATGCGTAATGCGTAATGCGTAATGCTTAATGCGTAATGCGTAATGCGTAATGCGTAATGCTAATGCGTAATGCGTAATGCGTAATGCGTAATGCGTAATGCGTAATGCTTAATGCGTAATGCGTAATGCTTAATGCGTAATGCGTAATGCTTAATGCGTAATGCGTAATGCGTAATGCGTAATGCGTAATGCGTAATGCGTAATGCGTAATGCGTAATGCGTAATGCGTAATGCGTAATGCGTAATGCGTAATGCGTAATACGTAATGCGTAATGCGTAATGCTTAATGCTTAATGCTTAATGCTTAATGCTTAATGCTTAATGCTTAATGCTTAATGCTTAATGCTTAATGCTTAATGCTTAATGCTTAATGCTTAATGCTTAATGCTTAATGCTTAATGCTTAATGCGTAATGCTTAATGCTTAATGCTTAATGCGTAATGCTTAATGCTTAATGCGTAATGCGTAATGCGTAATGCGTAATGCGTAATGCGTAATGCGTAATGCGTAATGCGTAATGCGTAATGCGTAATGCGTAATGCGTAATGCGTAATGCGTAATGCGTAATGCTTAATGCGTAATGCGTAATGCGTAATGCTTAATGCTTAATGCTTAATGCGTAATGCGTAATGCGTAATGCGTAATGCGTAATGCGTAATGCGTAATGCGTAATGCGTAATGCGTAATGCTTAATGCGTAATGCGTAATGCGTAATGCTTAATGCTTAATGCTTAATGCTTAATGCTTAATGCGTAATGCGTAATGCTTAATGCGTAATGCGTAATGCGTAATGCGTAATGCGTAATGCGTAATGCGTAATGCGTAATGCGTAATGCGTAATGCGTAATGCGTAATGCTTAATGCGTAATGCGTAATGCTTAATGCTTAATGCGTAATGCGTAATGCGTAATGCGTAATGCGTAATGCTTAATGCTTAATGCGTAATGCTTAATGCTTAATGCTTAATGCTTAATGCTTAATGCTTAATGCTTAATGCTTAATGCTTAATGCTTAATGCTTAATGCTTAATGCTTAATGCTTAATGCTTAATGCTTAATGCGTAATGCTTAATGCTTAATGCGTAATGCGTAATGCTTAATGCGTAATGCGTAATGCGTAATGCGTAATGCGTAATGCGTAATGCGTAATGCGTAATGCGTAATGCGTAATGCGTAATGCGTAATGCGTAATGCGTAATGCGTAATGCGTAATGCTTAATGCTTAATGCTTAATGCTTAATGCGTAATGCGTAATGCTTAATGCTTAATGCTTAATGCGTAATGCGTAATGCGTAATGCTTAATGCGTAATGCGTAATGCGTAATGCGTAATGCGTAATGCGTAATGCTTAATGCTTAATGCTTAATGCGTAATGCTTAATGCTTAATGCGTAATGCGTAATGCTTAATGCGTAATGCGTAATGCTTAATGCTTAATGCGTAATGCTTAATGCGTAATGCGTAATGCGTAATGCGTAATGCGTAATGCGTAATGCTTAATGCGTAATGCGTAATGCGTAATGCGTAATGCGTAATGCGTAATGCGTAATGCGTAATGCTTAATGCGTAATGCGTAATGCGTAATGCGTAATGCGTAATGCGTAATGCTTAATGCGTAATGCGTAATGCGTAATGCGTAATGCGTAATGCGTAATGCGTAATGCGTAATGCGTAATGCGTAATGCGTAATGCGTAATGCGTAATGCGTAATGCGTAATGCTTAATGCGTAATGCGTAATGCTTAATGCGTAATGCTTAATGCTTAATGCTTAATGCTTAATGCGTAATGCGTAATGCGTAATGCTAATGCGTAATGCGTAATGCGTAATGCGTAATGCGTAATGCGTAATGCGTAATGCGTAATGCGTAATGCGTAATGCGTAATGCGTAATGCGTAATGCGTAATGCGTAATGCGTAATGCGTAATGCTTAATGCGTAATGCGTAATGCGTAATGCGTAATGCGTAATGCGTAATGCGTAATGCGTAATGCGTAATGCGTAATGCTTAATGCTTAATGCGTAATGCGTAATGCTTAATGCGTAATGCGTAATGCGTAATGCGTAATGCGTAATGCTTAATGCGTAATGCGTAATGCGTAATGCGTAATGCGTAATGCGTAATGCGTAATGCGTAATGCGTAATGCGTAATGCGTAATGCGTAATGCGTAATGCTTAATGCTTAATGCTTAATGCTTAATGCTTAATGCTTAATGCTTAATGCTTAATGCTTAATGCTTAATGCTTAATGCTTAATGCTTAATGCTTAATGCTTAATGCTTAATGCTTAATGCTTAATGCTTAATGCGTAATGCTTAATGCTTAATGCTTAATGCTTAATGCTTAATGCGTAATGCTTAATGCGTAATGCGTAATGCGTAATGCGTAATGCGTAATGCGTAATGCGTAATGCGTAATGCGTAATGCGTAATGCGTAATGCGTAATGCGTAATGCGTAATGCGTAATGCGTAATGCGTAATGCGTAATGCGTAATGCTTAATGCTTAATGCTTAATGCGTAATGCGTAATGCGTAATGCGTAATGCGTAATGCGTAATGCGTAATGCGTAATGCGTAATGCGTAATGCGTAATGCGTAATGCGTAATGCGTAATGCGTAATGCGTAATGCGTAATGCGTAATGCTTAATGCGTAATGCGTAATGCGTAATGCGTAATGCTTAATGCGTAATGCTTAATGCTTAATGCTTAATGCTTAATGCGTAATGCGTAATGCGTAATGCTTAATGCGTAATGCTTAATGCTTAATGCGTAATGCTTAATGCTTAATGCGTAATGCTTAATGCGTAATGCGTAATGCGTAATGCGTAATGCGTAATGCGTAATGCGTAATGCGTAATGCGTAATGCGTAATGCGTAATGCGTAATGCGTAATGCGTAATGCGTAATGCGTAATGCGTAATGCGTAATGCGTAATGCGTAATGCGTAATGCTTAATGCGTAATGCGTAATGCTTAATGCGTAATGCTTAATGCTTAATGCTTAATGCTTAATGCTTAATGCTTAATGCTTAATGCTTAATGCGTAATGCTTAATGCTTAATGCTTAATGCTTAATGCTTAATGCTTAATGCTTAATGCTTAATGCTTAATGCGTAATGCTTAATGCTTAATGCTTAATGCTTAATGCTTAATGCGTAATGCTTAATGCGTAATGCGTAATGCGTAATGCGTAATGCGTAATGCGTAATGCGTAATGCGTAATGCTTAATGCGTAATGCTTAATGCGTAATGCGTAATGCGTAATGCGTAATGCGTAATGCTTAATGCTTAATGCTTAATGCTTAATGCTTAATGCTTAATGCTTAATGCTTAATGCTTAATGCTTAATGCTTAATGCTTAATGCTTAATGCTTAATGCTTAATGCTTAATGCTTAATGCTTAATGCTTAATGCTTAATGCTTAATGCTTAATGCTTAATGCTTAATGCTTAATGCTTAATGCTTAATGCTTAATGCTTAATGCTTAATGCTTAATGCTTAATGCTTAATGCTTAACGCTTAATGCTTAATGCTTAATGCGTAAGGCGTAATGCGTAATGCATTAAGCATTAAGCATTAAGCCTTAAGCCTTAAGCATTAAGCATTAAGCATTAAGCATTAAGCATTAAGCATTAAGCATTAAGCATTAAGCATTAAGCATTAAGCATTAAGCATTAAGCATTAAGCATTAAGCATTAAGCATTAAGCATTAAGCATTAAGCATTAAGCATTAAGCATTAAGCATTAAGCATTAAGCATTAAGCATTAAGCATTAAGCATTAAGCATTAAGCATTAAGCATTAAGCATTAAGCATTAAGCATTAAGCATTAAGCATTAAGCATTAAGCATTAAGCATTAAGCATTAAGCATTAAGCATTAAGCATTAAGCATTAAGCATTAAGCATTACACATTACGCATTACGGATTACGCATTATGCATTACGCATTACGCATTACGCATTACGCATTACGCATTACGCATTACGCCTTACGCAATTCGCATTACGCATTACGCATTACGCATTACGCATTATGCATTATGCATTACGCATTACGCATTAAGCATTACTCATGACGTATTACGCATTACGCATTACGCATTACGCATTATGCAATTCGCATTACAGCATTACACATTACGCATTAAGCATTAAGCGTTAAGCATTCAGTTTAAACGTTAAGCATTAAGCATTAAGCATTACGCATTACGCATTACGTATTACGCATTACGCATTACGCATTACGCATTACGCATTACGCATTACGCATTACGCATTACGCATTACGCAATTCGCATTACGCATTACGCATTAAGCATTAAGCATTACGCATTACGCATTACGCATTACGCATTACGCATTACGCATTACGCATTACGCATTACGCATTACGCATTACGCATTACGCATTACGCATTACGCATTACGCATTACGCATTACGCATTACGCATTACGCATTACGCATTACGCATTACGCTTACGCATTACGCATTACGCATTACGCATTACGCATTACGCATTAAGCATTAAGCATTACGCATTACGCATTACGCATTACGCATTACGCATTAAGCATTACGCATTACGCATTACGCATTACGCATTACGCATTACGCATTACGCATTACGCATTACGCATTACGCATTAAGCATTACGCATTACGCATTAAGCATTACGCATTAAGCATTACGCATTACGCATTACGCATTAAGCATTACGCATTACGCATTACGCATTACGCATTACGCATTACGCATTACGCATTACGCATTACGCATTACGCATTACGCATTACGCATTAAGCATTAAGCATTAAGCATTAAGCATTAAGCATTAAGCATTAAGCATTAAGCATTAAGCATTAAGCATTAAGCATTAAGCATTAAGCATTAAGCATTAAGCATTAAGCATTAAGCATTAAGCATTAAGCATTAAGCATTAAGCATTAAGCATTAAGCATTAAGCATTAAGCATTAAGCATTAAGCATTAAGCATTAAGCATTAAGCATTAAGCATTAAGCATTAAGCATTAAGCATTAAGCATTAAGCATTAAGCATTAAGCATTAAGCATTAAGCATTAAGCATTAAGCATTACGCATTACGCATTACGCATTAAGCATTACGCATTACGCATTACGCATTACGCATTACGCATTACGCATTACGCATTACGCATTACGCAATTCGCATTACGCATTACACATTACGCATTAAGCATTAAGCGTTAAGCATTCGTTTTAAACGTTAAGCATTAAGCTTTAAGAATTACGCATTACGCATTACGTATTACGCATTACGCATTACGTATTACGCAATTCGCATTACGCATTACGCAATCGCATTACGCATTACGCATTACGCATTAAGGATTAAGCATTAAGCATTAAGCATTAAGCATTAAGCATTAAGCATTAAGCATTAAGCATTAAGCATTAAGCATTAAGCATTAAGCATTAAGCATTAAGCATTAAGCATTACGCATTACGCATTACGCATTACGCATTACGCATTACGCATTACGCATTAAGCATTACGCATTACGCATTACGCATTACGCATTACGCATTACGCATTACGCATTACGCATTACGCATTACGCATTACGCATTACGCATTACGCATTACGCATTACGCATTACGCATTACGCATTACGCATTACGCATTAAGCATTACGCATTACGCATTACGCATTACGCATTAAGCATTAGCATTACGCATTAGCATAGCATTACGCATTACGCATTAAGCATTACGCATTACGCATTACGCATTACGCATTACGCATTACGCATTACGCATTACGCATTACGCATTACGCATTACGCATTACGCATTACGCATTAGCATTACGCATTACGCATTACGCATTAAGCATTAAGCATTAAGCATTAAGCATTACGCATTACGCATTACGCATTACGCATTACGCATTACGCATTACGCATTACGCATTACGCATTACGCATTACGCATTACGCATTACGCATTACGCATTACGCATTACGCATTACGCATTACGCATTACGCATTACGCATTACGCATTACGCATTACGCATTACGCATTACGCATTACGCATTACGCATTACGCATTAAGCATTAAGCATTAAGCATTAAGCATTAAGCATTAAGCATTAAGCATTAAGCATTAAGCATTAAGCATTAAGCATTAAGCATTAAGCATTAAGCATTAAGCATTAGCATTAAGCATTAAGCATTAAGCATTAAGCATTAAGCATTAAGCATTAAGCATTAAGCATTACGCATTAAGCATTAAGCATTACGCATTACGCATTACGCATTAAGCATTACGCATTACGCATTACGCATTACGCATTACGCATTACGCATTACGCATTACGCATTACGCATTACGCATTAAGCATTACGCATTACGCATTACGCATTAAGCATTACGCATTACGCATTACGCATTACGCATTACGCATTACGCATTAAGCATTACGCATTAAGCATTAAGCATTAAGCATTACGCATTAAGCATTAAGCATTAAGCATTACGCATTACGCATTACGCATTACGCATTACGCATTACGCATTACGCATTACGCATTACGCATTACGCATTACGCATTACGCATTACGCATTACGCATTAAGCATTAAGCATTAAGCATTAAGCATTAAGCATTAAGCATTAAGCATTAAGCATTAAGCATTAAGCATTAAGCATTAAGCATTAAGCATTAAGCATTAAGCATTAAGCATTACGCATTACGCATTACGCATTACGCATTACGCATTACGCATTACGCATTACGCATTACGCATTACGCATTACGCATTACGCATTACGCATTACGCATTACGCATTACGCATTACGCATTACGCATTACGCATTACGCATTACGCATTACGCATTACGCATTAAGCATTACGCATTACGCATTACGCATTACGCATTACGCATTACGCATTAAGCATTACGCATTACGCATTACGCATTACGCATTACGCATTACGCATTACGCATTAAGCATTACGCATTACGCATTACGCATTAAGCATTACGCATTACGCATTAAGCATTACGCATTACGCATTACGCATTACGCATTAAGCATTACGCATTACGCATTAAGCATTAAGCATTAAGCATTAAGCATTACGCATTAAGCATTAAGCATTACGCATTACGCATTACGCATTACGCATTACGCATTACGCATTACGCATTACGCATTACGCATTACGCATTAAGCATTACGCATTACGCATTACGCATTAAGCATTAAGCATTAAGCATTAAGCATTACGCATTACGCATTACGTATTACGCATTACGCATTACGCATTACGCATTACGCATTACGCATTACGCATTACGCATTACGCATTACGCATTACGCATTACGCATTACGCATTACGCATTACGCATTACGCATTAAGCATTAAGCATTAAGCATTAAGCATTAAGCATTAAGCATTAAGCATTAAGCATTAAGCATTAAGCATTAAGCATTAAGCATTAAGCATTAAGCATTAAGCATTAAGCATTAAGCATTAAGCATTAAGCATTAAGCATTAAGCATTAAGCATTAAGCATTAAGCATTAAGCATTACGCATTACGCATTAAGCATTACGCATTACGCATTACGCATTACGCATTACGCATTACGCATTACGCATTACGCATTACGCATTACGCATTACGCATTACGCATTAAGCATTAAGCATTACGCATTACGCATTAAGCATTACGCATTAAGCATTAAGCATTACGCATTAAGCATTAAGCATTAAGCATTACGCATTACGCATTACGCATTACGCATTAAGCATTACGCATTAAGCATTAAGCATTACGCATTAAGCATTACGCATTACGCATTACGCATTAAGCATTACGCATTAAGCATTACGCATTACGCATTAAGCATTAGCATTAAGCATTACGCATTACGCATTACGCATTAAGCATTACGCATTACGCATTACGCATTAAGCATTACGCATTACGCATTACGCATTACGCATTACGCATTAAGCATTACGCATTACGCATTAAGCATTAAGCATTAAGCATTACGCATTAAGCATTACGCATTAAGCATTACGCATTACGCATTACGCATTACGCATTACGCATTACGCATTACGCATTAAGCATTACGCATTACGCATTAAGCATTACGCATTACGCATTACGCATTAAGCATTAAGCATTACGCATTACGCATTACGCATTAAGCATTACGCATTACGCATTAAGCATTACGCATTACGCATTACGCATTAAGCATTACGCATTACGCATTACGCATTACGCATTACGCATTACGCATTACGCATTAAGCATTAAGCATTAAGCATTAAGCATTAAGCATTAAGCATTAAGCATTAAGCATTACGCATTAAGCATTACGCATTAAGCATTACGCATTACGCATTAAGCATTAAGCATTAAGCATTAAGCATTACGCATTAAGCATTAAGCATTAAGCATTAAGCATTACGCATTAAGCATTAAGCATTAAGCATTAAGCATTAAGCATTAAGCATTAAGCATTAAGCATTAAGCATTAAGCATTAAGCATTAAGCATTAAGCATTAAGCATTAAGCATTAAGCATTAAGCATTACGCATTACGCATTACGCATTACGCATTAAGCATTACGCATTACGCATTACGCATTACGCATTACGCATTACGCATTACGCATTACGCATTACGCATTACGCATTACGCATTACGCATTAAGCATTACGCATTAAGCATTAAGCATTACGCATTACGCATTAAGCATTACGCATTACGCATTACGCATTACGCATTACGCATTACGCATTACGCATTAAGCATTAAGCATTACGCATTACGCATTACGCATTACGCATTACGCATTACGCATTACGCATTAAGCATTACGCATTACGCATTACGCATTAAGCATTACGCATTACGCATTACGCATTACGCATTACGCATTACGCATTACGCATTAAGCATTACGCATTACGCATTACGCATTACGCATTACGCATTACAGCATTACGCATTACGCATTAAGCATTAAGCATTACGCATTAGCATTACGCATTACGCATTAAGCATTACGCATTACGCATTACGCATTACGCATTACGCATTACGCATTAAGCATTACGCATTACGCATTACGCATTACGCATTACGCATTACGCATTACAGCATTACGCATTACGCATTACGCATTACGCATTACGCATTACGCATTACGCATTACGCATTACGCATTACGCATTACGCATTACGCATTACGCATTACGCATTACGCATTACGCATTACGCATTACGCATTACGCATTACGCATTACGCATTACGCATTACGCATTAAGCATTAAGCATTAAGCATTAAGCATTAAGCATTAAGCATTAAGCATTAAGCATTAAGCATTAAGCATTAAGCATTAAGCATTAAGCATTAAGCATTAAGCATTAAGCATTAAGCATTAAGCATTAAGCATTAAGCATTAAGCATTAAGCATTAAGCATTACGCATTAAGCATTAAGCATTAAGCATTAAGCATTAAGCATTAAGCATTAAGCATTAAGCATTAAGCATTAAGCATTAAGCATTAAGCATTAAGCATTAAGCATTAAGCATTAAGCATTAAGCATTAAGCATTAAGCATTAAGCATTAAGCATTAAGCATTAAGCATTAAGCATTAAGCATTAAGCATTAAGCATTAAGCATTAAGCATTAAGCATTAAGCATTAAGCATTACGCATTACGCATTAAGCATTAAGCATTACGCATTACGCATTACGCATTACGCATTACGCATTACGCATTACGCATTACGCAATTACGCATTACGCATTACACATTACGCATTAAGCATTAAGCGTTAAGCATTCGTTTTAAACGTTAAGCATTAAGCATTAAGAATTACGCATTACGCATTACGTATTACGCATTACGCATTACGTATTACGCAATTCGCATTACGCATTACGCAACTCGCATTACGCATTACGCATTAAGCATTAAGGATTAAGCATTAAGCATTAAGCATTAAGCATTAAGCATTAAGCATTAAGCATTAAGCATTAAGCATTAAGCATTAGGCATTAAGCATTAAGCATAAGCATTAAGCATTAAGCATTACGCATTACGCATTA
>JAFNIE010000805.1:0-24169 GCA_027742785.1 Vigna reflexopilosa | reverse complement strand
AAAATTTCACTGTCATATGCTTCTTTACACACTCATACTCAATTGATGATTTTATCATTTCATAATTGTACTTTATCTCTGTACTAACACTCAACAAAGTTGAGAAGAATGTGATTTACAGGTCTGTTACTCAACATAATATGCTTACATGAATTTGCATTTATCTGAAATGGACTACAAGTTGCTCTACAGATGTTAATCGATTGCAAAAGCAGTGAAATCGATTAATCCTCGAGAATGTGGTTTGAGTTTCTTTTCTACTAAATCATATATTCTGTCACATTCATTCTGATGACGTATGCTTTCGTGCATTCTTATACTCATTATACAATATCTGTTGTTAATCATTTTGAGTATTCTGAATGTTGCAAACTAAAATCCATTGACTTCAAGCATTACTTATTACTTTGATACATGTCATTAAATCTACTATATGCTTGAATATGATTCTGCAGTTCTTAATCTGTTACATACCTGAAACATTCATTACTATTAGCTTTGATACTAATTGATATGGGGAGAAATTAGAGAAATTAGAGCTACTGCATAATGATTAGGGCAGCATCAATTTCTGATATTAATCTGTAAAAATACATATTAATGTATCTCTGGATGCTATTCTATTTCTAATTCATAATGCCTTCTTTTCCTAATGCCCAAAGGGGGAGAAATTAATGAAACTAGAAATTGGTAAAACTGAAAATAATTGGTAGAACAATTTCTGGTTGTGCATCATGGTTGTGTTGTACATCATGGTTGTACATCATCGAAAAAGGGGGACAAGAAAAAGTTTTCAAAATTGTCTAAGTGTAATACTTAACCGATTACACTGTTTACATAATCATTTAAGTTTGGTATTCTTTGAAAATTGTTTTCAAGATAAGTCCTAATTGTCATAACTGTCATATTTTGAAATAATCTGACTTACATTTTATGTGTAATTGATTACATTAATTGCTTAATCGGTTAAATCTGTTTTAATGTAATTTTGGTATAACTCTGTTAAAAGTGTAACTGATTACATTATTTTCGTAATCGATTAAAAAGCGTCAGACATAAGAAAATCAATATAATGACGCGTTGCACTCTGCATTAAACACTTCTGATCATTTAAACTTTTAAGTCTGACATTAATGAGTCAAGAAAAGAATTATAGGTGCTCTGGCTTCTCTAAGAATCAAGATACAAAAGATTTGCAGATTTTAAAGGATTCTTTAAGGATAGCTTTGGACGATTATTGGCTTATCAACTACTACACATTAAGGCGGTTTCTTTCCTTATCAAACTTTGTTTAAAATAAAGAGATTGTGGTTTCCCTTTGCGTGTTGCCAGGAATAAGAAGTTGTTGTTCTTGTGACTTTGAGAAAGGTCTCAAAGGAGTATTGTAGAGAAGAAGATTGTTCTTTCTGCAAGGTGTGTTTTTCCTATATTAGATTGGTGAGTTAGAGAGGAGATTACATTTGAGAGTTGTTCTCTGTAAAAAATTTCTATAGTGGAAGGTCTTTCAATCTATGGTTGATTGGAAGAGACTGAATGTAGGCATTGAGACCGAACCAGTATAAAAAATTGTGCTTATTTTCTATCCTTTAACTCTTTTACTGCATTATTCTCATTATTGTGTTATGCATTAAAGATCATTCTAAGATTTCCAAAAAAGATAGAAAAACAAACATTTTTATAAAATACCAATTCAACCCCCCCTTCCATTCCTCCTCTTGGTGTTGAGAAACAAGGCATAACATTTCTTACATATATTTAAATTAAATATAATTTTAATGATTAACATGCACATAAAATTGTTATAAATCATTCTTTATTAATACTGTGTGTAAAATCCCAAAAAATGACATTTTAGAAGTGATGATTGTTTAAAAATATTGAGACTCAATTATTTTACTATTAAATGGTTTTAATATAAATAGTTTCGTTATGAATGATTTTCATTATTTTAAAACGCACAATCTCCCTAGAAAATCACTTTTCTAGAGTTTTCTAACTTCTTTCTAAGGGTTTCGCTCCCTGATCATCTGTTTGAAGATCTAAGACCGCTTGAGTGATTCTCGCGACGAGATCTTCAAGTTTAACCAATCAATGTCTTTAATGGAGTAAGTTGGTTTCTACTCCTTTCTTTGGTCAATTTTATTTTTGTTTTTGCATATAAGCTTTCCATGGTTGCATGTGATGTTTGGGTCTTCTATAAGAGTCTATGCTAATCAGTGGTCCTAATGGTATGCCCTGATTATGTTTCTGTTGTTCGTAGGAGAAGATGGGGCTTCTTATGCATTTGGTATTATTTTAGGCCTTTTAGAGCGACTTGATAATCTATAAGTTAAGGGAAGTTAAATAGTTTTTTTCTATTGTTTTAGTGCTTTGATAACCTGAGTTGGTATGCTTGAGTTTGATTTAGAGATTAAGCTTCTTTGAGTTTTTGTTGTTGTGTGGTATAATTGCTTTAACTTGATCTAAATGTTTGTTGTCTAATATTGGAAAAGACTTACTATGATTTCTTGTAGAATTATGCTTAATTATTGATGATTTGTGGATAATAGGTTGTTGTTTTGGTTAGTTAATTAGTTGATGAACTTTAGTTTGATAATAAGTTAGAGAAATGATTGTTTTTTGGTTTAAAATTTTGGATTTTAATAGGTAAAATTAAAGAGGAGCTGATTTAGGAGGGAACATGATGTTTGAAGTCTATTTTTTAGTTAATTAGCACTTGGTTAGCCATTTAGTTCATTAAAATCTGATCTAAAATATGTGAAATCTGCTATATGAGTTTTTGGTTTGGTTTTGAAATAGAGAACAGGAGATTCTAAATCAATTGAGCGAACTTGTGTTTAATCTGGCATCAAAACCTATTTTAGAAGTTTCCATTGAGTCAGGAATACCAATTTGGTCATCTGAATAGTTCCTCAGTTCCCCAATTCATAGAAATGAAGTTGTTGGTTCTGGTATAGCGCTGAACGGCTCTCGTATGATGCTAAGCTATAGAAAAATAGTGAGCCTCTGATTCTTGGGTGTTGATCGGTGCTTTAGAGCGTTGAGTGCTGCCCAACTCAATGAGCCATTGGTTTCTGGGTGCTGAGCGGTATTCTAGGACGCTGAGCGCCAGGTTTTCATTAGAAGTATAAACCTTTTTTTCCTATAATTAGTTGTGAGAGAGGTCTGACTCGATGGACGAGGGCTTGAGTGTTGGGCACTCCGTGATTCGTAGTAATGTTTGTTTTCTATGTTTTTCTGGTTCTTGATTTGGCTTAGACTGATGTAAATTGATTTGATTCATGTTTATTTTTTAGTTGAAATGGATAATAGTACTCGTGTATATGTTATATGTATGATTATGTTCAAATGAAATGGAAAGTGTGAATTAAGTCTGTTGTGAAAGGGAATATATGGGGAAATCCTTGTTGTTTTGTAGTGTGATGTATTGAAGTAGGGACTCTGAGATTGGAGAATGATTCTGTCACTCTTAATAACTTTCAATGTCAAGTAGAGAATGATGATTATGTCGTGAAGAGTAACAAAAGGTCCTTAGGCTAATGGTCATGTATTGGCCATGGATGTTTGACGGGTTAACCTTAGTATGTGGTAGTTTGATGTGGGAGGATTGTTTCACCATACACTGGACAGGTCCCCCATGAGTCGACATTATTACATGTATTTGGATGGTCAAAGTTTAGAGTTGATAAGTTTATTTTTGTATTGTTTGATTTGAACAATTATTGAGAAGATATTAATGATTTAAATTATATGAATGTTCTTTGATATTTAGCTTTACCCTTTTGTTTTTGTTTATATGTGTGTGCTCTTTTCTTTTTGGCAATGATCACCTTAATGGTGTGAGTAGAGAATGATGTCTCTGGTGAGCAGGTGTTAGCTGATGGTGGAGCTGAGGCTTAAAGTCAGACATTTCATTATTTTTGTTTTGTTTTGTATAGAGTATATTACACTTTTTGTTCAATATAGTATATCTTCTTCTAGTGTAGGACCATGTATATATATATTTTGCCATTATATGTTATATTTGGATAATTGTAATAGCAGTTTATATGTTTTCCTCGAGTTATCTATTTTGTACTTTTAAAAATATGATGAATCCTTTAGTAGTTCAACAGTATGAAAATTTAGATATTATATGTAAGATCCAAGAAAATGTAGACCTTATAAATAATAGCCTTAGATGATTCACTAAAATATCCATTCATAAGACAATTTTTGGTGCAATTACCATCGCTTGACCCTAAACAAACCTTAATCCAATCCGATCTATGTATGTACACCCTACATATATATGTTGTTGACCTTCCAATAATAACAAATTTATACACATATATAAATCATCATTTTCAATAATAATAGATTATTTACCTATTATTTTCGAAAACCCTATATGCATTACACTTTATTTTATTTTTGTAAATATTTTTATTCTAAATAAAGTGGTTTCTAGTAAAAGAAACTCAAAATGGAAAGTTGTTTTATTATCATTTTATTTCTCAACTTAAATATAGGACCTTCAAAATTCTTTAACATTTTATTATTTAATATTTAATAAATATAGTAATTTGGTGAAATATTATTCAATTAAGAATACAAATAAGAAATCATCCATGTTAGGATATATAATAAATGGCTTACTAACCCATTTAATTATAATTTTTTTTAAATAAAAAAATACAAACTTTCAATATTCAAATTTAAACAAATTTCACTCCCAAAAAATGATGTTAAACTGAAGACAATTCAAAATAATAATAAAAAGTACAATATAATCCAAATGTCATCCAAAATCAAACACAAAAAACATACAAATAAGTTTCTTATAATAGATAAATCTACAATATTTTCTCTTGAATGACAACACCGGTAAATGAGAGCAAGTTCCGTGAGAGTGATTTGTGAGAGTAGAGGTTAATTTTTTGGTATACAGAGTGAGTGAATAGAGTATTTTACTTTTTAGGGTTTCATAAATAAAATAATAAATTAAAAAAATAAAATTAGGTAGGCGAGTTGGCGGGTCAACTCGGTCCACCACGGGTTCAACCCGCGTGAGCCGGGTTTAAATGAGTCGGGTTGAATTCTGACCCGTATAAAAAAAATTCAAATTTTTCAAACCCAACCCATGGTGAGCCGGGTTAGCTCGCGGGTTATGACCCATTTTGACGACTCTACCCTTGTATATATACAAATTATTTTCCTCCAGAATTTTATCCAATAATAAAGTCAATAAGAAAAAAAGAAATTATGCATTAGTTTTTTAAATTTTAATCTTAATAAAATCCTAATAAATAATCATAAATCCTAATAAATAATCATATATACAATAAATAGTAAATGATTGTGTTCATTTATGCAGTTCTTAAATGCATAATTAATTGTTCCTAATTAAGAATTATTTATGTTCATTTAATTAAGAAATTAATTGTTCTTAATTTTAAGGAAACAATGAATTATATTATATATTTGATTATGTTGTATTTTTTCTTTTATGGTTAAAACACAATCATTTACTATTTATTGTATATATTATTATTTATTAGGATTTATGATTATTTATTAGGATTTTATTAAAGAAATTATTTAGAGAAGAAATATTTATAGAATAAGTATTAACTTTAAGTATATATATTTAAAATTTATTTATTATATATTAAATTAAGAAATTAATTATCTTGACTTTGAGGGAAGAATTAATTATATTGTGTATTTATTAGGAGTTTACTAAGATTAAAATTTAAAAAATAAATGCATAATTTATTTTTTTCTTATTGAGATTATTGTTGGATAAATTATGGAGGAAAATAATTTGTATATATACAAGGGTCATGATATAAACCAACATACCCACATTACACAGAAAAATATCAAATTTGAAAGGAAGTTTGAGAAGATGAGGAGTTTGTTTATTGGAGTTCTATGCATTGCCTTTATCCTAATTGCTTCAGGTAAAATATATATATATCAATCTTTTTCTTTAGTTTCTTTTGAAGAAATGCAATATGTAAAAAAGCTAATTTGGTTTCTAAAATGGATCATATAATTACTTCGGATTTTAGAATAAGTTTACGAATGGTTTGGTTCAATATTGATTTCTTGTAACTTGTAAATAATTTCGTTCAATTTTTTAATGGTTAAATAATATTATATCTTTCATTTAACCTAATTTTAAAAACTGTATTTTGGTTTTAAATCAATTTATAATTTTTATACATTTTGTTTCAATATTTTATGAAAGTGATATAAAGTATTGTCTCTTACAAATAACATATAAAAGATATATTATAGACAATTGAGATATTTCATTTGTCTCATAAAAAAATGTCCATGTTAATTTATTGTGAAGAATGTTTTAAAATAAAAACAGAGAATAAATATTTGGGAATGAAAGTGTTTCCTTTTTTTCTAAATAAATACTGCATTGTATAACTCCAAAATTTACAAATTAAATTATAATGTTACTATCTTACTTAATTGGAGTGAGCTTTTGAATTTTGACACTTTTTCCGACCAATATATTCACAAAATGTACCAACATATTCACAAAATATCCTAACATGGATGATTACGTATTAATATTATTAATTGAATAATATCTCATCATCTTAATATATTCATTAAATATTAAATAATAAAATGTTAAAGAAATGTCAAGGTCCTACATTTAAGTTGAGAAAAAAGTATAACAAAACAACATTCCATTTGGAATTTCAGATATCCTCTATTTAGAATAAAAACATTTTAAAAAAATAAAATAAATTGTAATACATAGGTTTTCGAAAATAATAGGTAATTAATCTTATATTATTGAAAATGGTGATTTATGTGTTTAAATTTGTTGTAATTGTAGGGCCAACAACATGTGTAGGACGTATTATCATAGATCCGGGTAAGGTTTGCATAGGGCCATGCAACGGCGATTGCACGAAACAATGCATTATGAATGGATATCATGGTGGATCCTGTTTTCCTATGTGTTGTTGTGATAAGAAATGATACGAAATGCTTGTTTATATTCATTTGAATTATAATGATAAAATAGTTATCAAAAAATAAAAAAAAAATAATGTCAAATGAATGTTAAAAAGTATGTGTATACCAAAATATCATTTTTTTAAATAAAACTATCACTTTCCTTTTTAAGTATTTGTGTTCTTTATCATTAGTGTTTGGATTAATTATCAATTCAAAATTATCAACATTTCTTTTTTTACTTTCAATGTGATGGATAAATATGCATTATTAACTTATTCTTTCTCTTTTAAAAAATATAATATATAATTATATGCAAGATAATATAATATAATTATATACACACTACTAATAAAGTATCAATTATAACAATTTTATATGGATGTTAATCATTAAAATTTATATTTAATTTAAATATATACTGTTAGAGTGACTGCAGCGGAATGATTAGCGTGGAATAACAAACCATGAGGGATTTTAATACAAATATGTGCCTTTTAATTTCTACTCAATTAAATTTATTAAACAAATAATAATAACAAATAACAAGAGTAAGGTTGAGAAAAATTTGCACATGTCAGATCTTACCAATCCTACATCCAGTCGCTTATCTAAAAAACAAGATAAACTGTTCACTAATCACAAAACAATTACAAATTGCAATCACAAAGAAACAATTTGTAAAAGTTTAGAAGACGGCTCTCTTGATACCATAAGAGATGAACCTGCAACTTCTTTGAGTCTTCACAAAGGATGAAACACTTCCTCCGAATACTTCACGAATGATGACTTCCTCTTTCCAAACACCTCCTTACATGCACTAAGAATGAACCGGCTATTCCTCTGTCACCGTAGCAACATTTCACCAGCTCCAAGGACAAGAGTTTCTCAAGCCGAACAAGAACACACAATTCACAATTATTTCTGAGTTCTAGAGCACAAGGGAAAAGTTAATGTTGAAGGAAAATGAGAGTCTATTTATAAACTCAAGCAAATACTCTTCTGTTCTCCGTTTCCAGCCATTTAACGCTTTTAATCAATTAACATTATTATTAATCGATTAAAATGAATACAACAGCTAGTTTTAACGGCTAGAAAACTCTAACGATCACTTTTAATCGATTAAAAGGTATTTTAATTGGTTAGCTAATAGATTAAAATGTATTTTAATCTATTAAATCAGAGAAAGTTTGAGTTTTCAGCTTTTACTCTGTTTAATCGATTAATACTAGTTTTAATCGATCAAAACAGTGCAATTTTGACTCTGAACATCAATTATATATTATGAAAGTCCAAGGATCAAAACCATTTAATATCTAAGTCCTAAACATCAAACTACAATTATTACAAAAGCTTTCCATTGCAATACAAGTCTTCATAAGATCTTCTTGAATCTTGATTTCTCTTGACTTTATTTGGATATCATCAAAACTTCATCTTTATCATTTTGCTAACATATACCTTCTATTTAGGAATGGTAATACGGTCAAATCATATATATTTTATTATATTTAAATTAATATTTTATATCATACTTATTAATATATTATTAAATAAAATATATAATATATATTTTAATACACTTATTGACTATAATTTATTTATTAATTTTATCAATATTTAAAGAAGAAAAATTATAGCATTTAATAAAGCATTACGTAATACATTGTGATAAAGTTCTAAACACAAAAAAAATGGAGTCTAGCCATATTAAATTAATTCTAATAAAATTTCATACTAAATTTTTTTTATAATTACTAAATATTATATATATATATATATATATATATATATATATATATTTTGATTATTAATGAGAAATAAATAACTGATAGAATTTAAGTATGAATTTAAGTTGTTATTATAAAAAAAAGAAAAAAAACCAATATATAATAAAAAAAACCCATAAACCTATGAACGAACCGATAAGGTAAAAAGGGTCAGGAATTATTCTCTCATTCAGGAGTATGAAATGTTTCGGATGAAGCTTGGAGAGAATATTTATGACGTCCATAAGAGGTTCACACACATTTTAAATCATCTCATTACACTAGGAAAGTCATTTGAGAAGGAAGAAATCAACATAAAGATCCTGAATAGTCTGAATAGGAGTTGGCAACCTAAGGTGACAGCCATATCTGAATCAAGGGATCTGGCTTCCATGAATATGGCTACACTATTTGGTAAACTCAGAGAGCATGAGTTGGAGCTTGGAAGATTGAGAGGAAGAGGAAACTGAACAGAAACACTCCATAGCTCTCAATATATCAGTAAGAAAGCTTTAAGAACCAATGAAGATGTTGATTATGATGCAGAAGTGCCAGAAAAGGAAGTGTTTAACATGATGGTAAAGAAATTTACTAAGTTTTTGAAATCTAGAAACACTACATCTGATTTTGCAGGTAATTCAAGAGGAGGCAAAAGAAAGGAAAGGTTGTTACTCCCACCTGTTATAAATGTGGAAAAGAGGGTCATATCAAACCTGACTGTCCAACCTTGAAGCAAAAGTAGAGAACTGAAGAAAATTTCAATCAGGATAGAAGGAAGAGCAAGGAAAGAAAGGCCTACATTACGTGGGAAGACTATGATTCAAAAGGTTCTTTAAGTGATGATGTTGAGATTGTTGATAGGGGGAGCACAAGTTTTGCTTAACCCAATCTCAGTAATATTTGTGTTTTGATGATGACAATACATAATTAATAACACATGTGAATTCTGTGTTACATGTTCTATGCTTACATGTTATATGCTTTTGTTTACTATGTTAAATCTGTATGAGCATATCTGAGAACATGATTGTGTTATTCATTGCATATCTGAGCATATTAAAGTTTTTTTATAATTACTAAATTATATATATATATATATTGATTATTAAAGAGAAATATATAACTATTAGAATTTAAATATGAATTTAAGTTGTACATTAAAAAAAGAAAAAATAAATAATATATAATAAAAATAACCGTAAACTTATTATTCATAAATTAATTATTTAAACTTATATAGTTTTCACACCCTAAATACCGAGGGTTTCACATTTGGTTGGGTCGACACACTACAAGTCAGCCCTAAAGAGATGCCACATGGTCCCCACAATTGGTTTTTTACAAAAATGCCCCTAAAAGGGTCCAAAACACCTAATTCTAATCAAGGGCTTCTAGAAAACGAAATTACAACTTTAATTAAAATCTAAATGACTAAATATTGAGTCTTGAATGTGCTACACCATATCCTAATGCTCCAGATGATATTTCAACAATTTCCCTGTAACCAAAAATATGCTTAATCGGCTCAAAATATCCAAATTAGCGAAAATACGAATTTTCGACAAAATTAAGTAGAATTCGGAAAACGGGGAAATAACAGACAATTAAACACAATTCCCTGGTTTATTTAAGTGCAATAAACTAAATATGGTTCAAGAAATAACGACTCATCAGCAAGTCAAGAAAAATTACATATGTTTATCCCGTCAATGATTTCAACATCCTATCTTGGTGCATAATTTTTCTCTATAAGCAAGCAATCAAGTTTATGAAACATCTTACAACGTCTATGTTAGTGTGATTAAAATATTTGTAGATAGTTCTTTGACAAATTAAAAGCACTTAGATTTGTTACATATTAGGACCTAATAATTATTAAGTTTTTATAATTTTACATTTTTTCTATGTTTTGTATAAAATAAGTGAACTCTATGCTTCATTCTCCTCATCCCTATAACTTTTAAAACCATTATTTAATATTTATTGTTTTATTTCTAATTTTCTCCTTTATTCACTCAATATAAGTTGTGGTGACAATATGAGTTCGCTTGTTTTAACTCACTCTACATTTGGTCTGTTAAAGCGTGTCAAATTGACCCGTCTCACATAAAAACGAGTTAATTTTTTTTTGTCTCACAAAACATTTGATCTGTAGGATGAGTCACATAAAATTTATTTATTTTTTAAAATTTTTATTTTGAATTAAGAAACATAATGCATTATGTCTAAAGAAGTAAAGAAACATAGTTATATCATAATCAATAAAATATTCAATCAAAACAAAATAATAATTATACTTTTGAAATCTTGATTTTTTAAAGTTGTACCTATTATGATATTTTTATTGAAATTATGTGCATTATTAATTATAATGGTTTGGTTATTGTATTTATCTGAATGCTTAATTAATAAATCTTATATTTACATACACTTAATGGCTACATTGCATGATGGAGTATTTGTCTCTCCCTTTAATATTAAAAACATATAATTATCTTTTACAATTTAAATTTTTGTAGGCTGACCCGTCCCGTCTTGTCCCATTGTTGGCTCACATAGATTGCAAGTTAAGTAGAACAAACCAATATAGTTAAACTCGTGCATTTTACACTTTTCTAAAAGGACTTACACACCAACACATATCATCTGACCCAATATTACAGTTCCTAAATAGAAGATATATATTTTTGATAGGGGGATCAATGTGAATGCTAAACCCAATCCCTTATGTGTTTGGTTTTTGAAGATGAAAACACATATATGTTTCCTTGACAACAACATAAATGTTTCTTTATGTTTAAGACATATATTGCCTGAACTGTTTGGGTTGCATACTTTCTATGGTTATACATGTGTCTATATCTGTTGTATGCATACTCATGTTTTCATATATTAAAACCACTTGTACAAAGTAAATTTGTATGAAGTAATTGATTACAGTGGTTATGTAATCAATTAAGTTCATTAGATAACTAATGCTTAAACTGTAGCAAACTACAAGTTTTAACCTATTACATTATATGTATAATCGATTAAAACTCGTTCCTTTGCAAACACCTGTTTACTATGTGCTGTGATGAGTTTTGACAAGAAAAAGTTTTCAAAATTGTCTAAGTGTGATACTTAACGGATTACACTATTTACGTCATCAGTCAAGTCTAGTATTCTTTGAAAATTTTTTTCAAGATAAGTCCTAACTGTGACAACGGTCATATTTTCAAATAATCTGACTTACATTTTATGTTCAATCGATTACATTAATTGCTTAATAAGTTAAATTTGTTTTAATGTAATTCTGGAATAACTCTGTTAAAAGTGTAACCAATTACATTATTTTCGTAATCCATTAAAAATCGTCAGACATAATAAAATCTATATAATGACGCATTGCACTCTCCATTAACAACTTTTGATCATTTCAACTTTTAAATATGATATCAGTGATTCAAGAAAAGAATTGTAGGTGCACTGGTTTCTCCAACTATCAAGATACAGAAGGTTTGGAAATTTTAAAGGATTCTTGAAGGATAGTTTTGGACGATTATTGGCTGATCAACTACTGCACAATAAGGTGTTTGCTGTCCTGATCAAAACTTTGTTTACAATCAAGAGTTTGTAGTTTCCCTGTGCGTGTTGCCAAGAAGAAGAACTTGGTGTTTGAGAAGTGTCTCAAAGGGGTACTGCAGAGAAGAGGATAATTCTTTCTGCAGAGTGCGTTTTTCTATATTATATTGGTGAGTTAGAGAGGATATTACATTTGAGAGTTCTTCTCTGTAAAGCCTTGCTGTAAAAACTCAAATCTTTTGATGGAATCCTTCCTGACACAGTCCTCTTAGTCATATTTTTACATTTCATTGTATCTGTAGTTTAGCTTGCAAGGAGCTTGGGTCACTATAAATACCCAACTCCTCTATTGTATTTGGTACTTTTGAGATGAATGAGAATTGAATTTTCTGAATCAGAAATTAATTCTCTCTTGAAAGTCACAAGGCTAGAGAGTCCAAAGACTCCCTCTAGCCACCTTCTAGCCCACCTTCCTCCATTTCCATTTTCTCCGATTTTTCCATTTGTGCTTCTCGTGCCAATCCTCCGCTGCCACATATCTTGTGCATGCGTCAGCCTTCAGCCACGCGTAACCACTTCCTCATTTTCATTTTACTCTCGCTGAATAGAATCTCATTTTCCACATCTCAGAAACCGCTCATCTGCTAGGTTTCCTCTCAAGCGCATTCTCTTCTCGCCTTCGACGTCCGCGGGAGAGTTCGTCGTCCTCGAGAGTCTTTACCATCCCGTAAGCCTCTTTCCTCCACAAATCCAGGTTTTCCACCTAACATTTTCTTCGTCCTAGGATTCTTCGTCGTTTTCTTCATTTTCCTCGGTACAAACCACTTTTCTATCGATTAAAAATCGTTCCACAATGTGTTCTTTGTTTTTCACCGATTGATCTAGCGTTTGGATCGGTTAAACATCATTTTCCCCTTAGATCTTCATATTCTACCAATTAAACTCACATTTCCACCGTTTAATCGGATCATTTAAAGGTTTGCCCTTCTTCTAGGGTTTCTATGAGTCAATCCCACTTTTGATCTGTTCCGTCTCGGTTTTGAAATCTTCTCTCGTTTGTTTAGGGTTTCCACCCATTCTCCTCCTAATAGCTCTCAATTTAGAGCTTCTTCTCATATTCCGCTGCGTATTCTTCGTCGGAGAAGCCTCGAGGACTCCAATCGTGTCTGCATCATGCCTATCGATCCTCTTCCTCAAGGCGTCTTCCATCAAGTGGTATTCAGAGCAAGGTCGAGCACGCTACAAGAGATAATAAGTATTTCAATTCTTGTTCAATTTGATTCGTGTTTCTGACTCTGTTGTTAGTTTTGTGTTTTGTTTCATCTAAATCTGATTCGCTATGTTTTGTTTCATTTGATTCTGAGTTGAGTTTGTTCGTGTCTCTGTTTTCCTTGTTTATGTTCATTTTTTTTTTGATTCTTTGCGTTTTGTGTTCATTTTTCCGCGTTGTTCATCGCAATTTCTTCACTGTCTTGAGTCCTTATCTACTGATTCATGTTGCTTTAATCTTGATCTATGCTATTCTGTGATTAGGATTCCTGATTTTGTTTTTGTTTTGAGTCTTCTTCATTTTAATTCGGTGAATCCAAGTTGTTTGAGTCTTTTGCTTTAGAAATCAATTTCTGTTATGTCAAAGTCATGTTGTTTTGTTTTAATTGTCAATTAAATTCTGGTTTAACTTGTTGTTGCTTGTGTTTTGTGATTCAATTGAGTTTATTGCTTTGAGTAAGATCTGTCCATCATCATAGAGCTATTCATAGGTTCTGTTTGAGTGCCTTCCTTCTTAAATACCTTGTTTTTTGTTTGTATTGTTTGGTTGTCTTGGTTTTGTATCAATGTACGTGTATTCTGTTCAGCAGTTTATAATTAACGCTTTTCTTTGCTTTTGTAATTTGGTCTAGAGTCTGTCTAGAGTGCCTTTGTACTGTGCTGTCCATTTTTGTGCTTTAGTAGCTGTTCTGTTTTGTCTTCACTTTGCTTGGCCTAGCTATTTTTGATTGAGAAGCTTCACACTTTGATTTTTGGAAAATTTGGAAAGAGGTTTGTGTGCTTGGTAGCATCTTAGGTGATGGTGGTCTAAAAGACTCTCCAGCCTTGAACTGACAAGGGAGAATCTCCCTTCCAAACCTTTCCCTGTTGAGTGCTTTAAGCTTCCATAGATAAACTTGATTGTTGTGAGCTTTCTGTGGCTGCATCTAAAAGCCAGATATTCTTATTGAGAGTGTGTTGTAATTTTAAATGCTGCAATAAATCTTGAACTTGAACCGTGTGCTAACTATTTACTTGTGCAGAAATCATAATCTGTTTGAAAAAGAGAGCAAGCTGCTACTGTCATCACTCAAATCTTAGTTTGCTTACTGCATTATATTGTGAACTAACCTGTTTGGGATTCTTCTAAATAGTTGCAACAGGTTGGGTCTTGAATCTGATGAAGATTGAGTAGATTGGACTATAAGAGTGCATAGCAGAATTCCAGTGTCATGATTGGGAGTTTAAACAACTGATATAGTTGGAGTTTAAGAGCTAGAAGTTGCCAGGATCATCAAGTGAACACGTGAAAGCCAAAGAATAATAGGGAAGTTGTTTGCTTAAACTGTTTTGTATGGCTTGCAATTATTGTAATTGGAATTGTTTAATCTGCTGACTTAGTTGCAATTGACTATGCAGTATAAGTGGAGACCATTAATTGAGAGCAACTAAGATCTTTTAGCTGCACCAACTGCACCGTGAAAAAAGGAGGATTCTTTTATATTGTGTAAATTTTATCCTCTTGATATCTGTGTAGAAAAGGAGCACTAACCCATATTGTGATCATGTGTTGCAGAATTGGATTGCCAGAATTGCACCCAGAAATAAGGAAGGACCATAAGCTATCAAGAAGCAACATTTGAATACGTGGATTTCTGCAGAACAGTCCGGCACCGTGACAAGCAGCAATTTTTCTTTTGTAGTTTGTGTAATCTGATTTGTAATAGGTTTCCACTGTTAGTCTTAGCTTTTGTGTTGTAAAAGGGCCTTTTATAAAGTCCAAGTAGATTGGAAGAGTTCTTAGTGCTCTTTCCAAATCTTGGCAACTTTAACTGCTTTCTTTTTATTGCCTTTGATTTTGTGTTTCAGGTTTAGGTGTGACCTTTGTCACATTAGAGTCCGTTGTTTTTTCTCTTTGTGTTTGTTTGTGAGTTGAGTCCTTTGATTTTAAAAGTGATTTTATTTTAAAGGGTAATTAGTAAGTAGCTTGAGACATATCTGGCTAGGTAAGACTTGGTATTTAAGTAACCTTTGTGGTTCACCTCTCTTCCCTGGGATTTGTCTAAAGTGGAAGATTTTAATCCTTTAGATTAAGAAAACTTTTAATAACAAAGATGTCTTGTTATAGTTCATATAGGTCTTCTAAGTTAGATAAAGTTGATGAAATGTTCAATCAAGCTAGGAATCTTCCATTATTTGGTAAAGACATAGGTGCATTAACATCAAGAGATAGATAAAATAAATCCTTGGTTTTATAGAGAGAGTGAATCTTATGTCCTTAGAATTTATCTCTCTAACTTAAAAGGACATGCAAGTGAGTGGTGGGATGAAAGGCAATATTATGTTAGGAAAGGTAGAAAGTCTCTCATTCATAATTGGTATGATTTAAAAGCTTGCATGAGAAGAAAGTTTGTGCCTTCAGGCATTAAAAGAAACCTAGAATTAATTAGAGATTGCATTGAAGATGGAAAAATGTTTCTTGAGAATTTAAATGATCATGGGTTTCTTAGGAGAGAATTAGAATTTGGGGCAAGACTTAAAGAGATCAAGGATAAGAAGAGAGAAAGAGAAGAAAAAGAGAGAATACAAGAAGAAAGGAGAAGAGGAGAAGAGAGGAGAGGAGAAGAAAAGAAAGAGAGAGAAGAAGAGAAAAGAAAAGAGGAAGAGAGAAGAGAAAAAGAAAGAAGAGAAGAAGAGGAAAGTAAAGAAGAAGAGAGAAGAGAAAGAGAGAGAGTAGAAGAGGATGAAAGAAGGAGAGAAAGTCAAGAAAGGGAAAAGAAAGAAAAGGAGGAAGTGCTACTAATAGCAACTTTGACTGCAATCATGGAACCCAATTTTAAAAGGGAAGGTTTTCAATCTTTTAAATCTTTTCCAATCATTTTTAACTCTTCTAATTTTGATTCATTTTTCAAACCAATTGCCATTCCATATTAAATGAACACCTTTTCAAAGTATGGCAATCTTGAGTTATTGTTACCTTTAGGGAGACAAATAACTCAAGACCAAAGCAAAGTAACTTTTGAATTTGGACTTCTAACCATTTTTAAAACTTCAAAAGAAACTATAAGAAGTCCTTATCCGAAAGTTATTATTATAGAAAAGTTCCTCTTTGGACTGATATTAATTGAAGATATATTTGATGCATATTGCAGAATCGTGTTTGATCTAGGAGGAAGAAAAATGGATCTAAAAGAATAAGGCCACTCCAAGATGGCCATGCTCCCAAGACTGTGTGGAGCTTCTTCATAAGGCGATTGCCAGATTTGAGGATAAATCTTTTTTTTAAGAGGGAGGGTATGATGGAATCCTTCTTGACACAGTCCTCTTTGTCGTATTTTTACATTTCATTGTATCTGTAGTTTAGCTTGCAAGGACCTTGGGTCACTATAAATACCCAGCTCCTCTATTGTATTTGGTACTTTTGAGATGAATGAGAATTGAATTTTCTGAATCAGAAATTAATTCTCTCTTGAAAGTCACAAGGCTAGAGAGTCCAAAGACTCCCTCTAGCCACCTTTCAGCCCACCTTCCTCCATTTCCATTTTCTCTGATTTTTCCATTTGTGGTTCTCGTGCCAATCCTCTGCTACCACATATCTTGTGCATGCGTCAGCCTTCAGCCATGCATAACCACGTCCTCATTTTCATTTTACTCTCGCTGAACAGCATCTCATTTTCCACATCTTAGAAACCTCTCATTTCCTAGGTTTCCTCTCAAGGGAATTTTCTTCTCGCCTTCGACGTCCGCGGGAGAGTTCGTCATCCTCGAGAGTCTTTACCATCCCGTAAGCCTCTTTTCTCCACAAATGTAGGTTTTCCACCGAACATTTTCTTCGTCCTAGGATTCTTCATCGTTTTCTTCATTTTCCCCGGTACAAACCACTTTTCTACCGATTAAAAACCGTTCCACCATGCGTTCTTCGTTTTTCACCGATTGATCTAGCGTTTGGATCGGTTAAACATCATTTTCCCCTTAGATCTTCATTTTCTTCCAATTAAACTCACATTTCCACCGTTTAATCGGATCATTTAAAGGTTTCCCCTTCTTCTAGGGTTTCTATGAGTCAATCCCACTTTTGATCTGTTCCTTCTCGGTTTTGAAATCTTCTCTCGTTTGTTTAGGGTTTCCACACATTCTCCTCCGAATAGCTCTCGATTTAGAGCTTCTTCTCATATTCCCCTGCTTATTCTTCGTCGTAGAAGCCTCGAGGACTCCAATCGTGTCTGCATCGTGCCTATCGATCCTCTTCCTCAAGGCGTCTTCCATCATCTTTATAGTGGAAGGTCTTTCAATCTAAGGTTGATTGGAAGAGACTGGATGTAGGCATTGAGGCCGAACCAGTATAAAAAGTTGTGTTTGTTTTCTATCCTTTAACCCTTTTACTGCATTATTCTCATTATTGTGTTATATATTAAAGATCATTCTATGATTTCCAAAAAGATAGAAAAAGAAAGCATTTTTCTTAAAAATCAATTCACGCTCACTCTTGGTGTTGAGAAACAAGGCATAACATTTCTTACAATTGGCACTAGAGCTGGTTTTTCAAAAGTTGATCGAAAACTAATAGATTAAGTTTTCTGTGAAATCGATTAATTTGATCTTGATGGCCTTTGTTTCTTAAACCTTTGGAGAAGGTGCCTCCACAAAGAGACCCACTCTGTTTGCAGGAGAAAACTATCCCTTTTGAAAAATTAGAATGAAAGTTTTCTTATAATCTGTTGATAATGGTATTTGGGATGTTGTTATAAATGGATCTTTTAAGCCTACTAAAATTGTTGATGGTAAAATTGTTTTGAAAAATTTTTCTGAATGGAATCGGGAAGAAAATTAAGAGCATAGTATGATATTATGGCTAGAAATATTATTTTCTCTACACTTACTATTGATGAGTTTTTTAGGGTATCAACGTGTAAAAGTGCAAAAGAAATGTGGGATGTTCTTGAGGTGACCCATTAAGGAACCGATGAGGTAAAGAGGGCGAGGAAGAATTCTCTCTTTCTGGAGTGTGAAATGTTTCGAAGTAAGCCTGGAGAGAATATCTACAACGTCTAGAAGAGGTTCACACACATTGTAAATCATCTCATTACACTAGGAAAGTCATTTAAGAAGGAAGAAATCAACATAAAGATCCTGAATAGTCTGAATAGTAGCTGGCAACATAAGGTGACTGCCAAATCTGAATCAAGGTATCTGACTACCATAAATATGGCTACACTATTTGGCAAACTCAGGGAGCATGAGTTGGAGCTTGGAAGATTGAGAGAGGAAGAGGAAACTAAACAGAAATACTTCATAGCTCTCAATATATCCAGCAAGAAAGCCTCAAGAAGCAATGATTCAGATGCTGATTCTAATGTAGAAGTGCCAAAAAAGGAAGTGTTTAACATGATGGTAAAGAAATTTACTAAGTTTATGAAATCTAGAAACACTGCATCTGAATTTGCAGGTAATTGAAGAGGAGGCAAAAAGAAAGGAAAGGTTGTTACTCCCACCTGTTATGAATGTGGAAAAGAGGGCCATACCAAACCTGACTGCCCAACCTTGAAGCAAAAGCAGAGAACTGAATAAAAGTTCAATTAGGATAAAAGGAAGAGTAAGCAAAGTAAGGCGTACATTGCATATGGGAACATTGTGATTTAGGAGGTTCTTCAAGTGATGAAGATAACCAAAGCCTGAAAGAGGAGAAAAATTTATGTCTCATGGATGGATCTATTAGTTCAGAAAGCAACAATTGTAGTTTTGGTGATGAGCCTATCGATAACAAATATTATCAGTTGTTGGATGCTTTTCAGGAAATCCATGCAAAGGCAATGAAGCTTCAATACAAGGTAAATCGATTAAACAGTGAAAAGAAGGACTATGAATACATAATTAAGAACCTTGTTGAAGATAATGATAAATGTAAAATTGATTTTGATAATGCTTTACAATCTACTATGAATGCTAAATCTGAAGCTAGATTTGTTGAAAACGATTGCAAAGATTGACCTGCTTATCCGGAAAAGATTAAGTATCTAACAAGCACATTTGAAAAATTTACTCTTGGTAGATCTAACTTAGAGGTTATTATAGGATCTCAAAGAAGGGCAATAAATAAGCAAGGAATATATTACAAGGCTAAAAGAGAAAAAAATTAACTCAATTAAATTAACTTATTTGAGTAAACCATCTACTGCTACCTGTTTCTATTGCAATTCAATTGGTCACATTGTTAGATCCTGTTATAAGAAAGTTGGTGTTCCAAAGGGAAATTTTAAATGGATTCTTAAAGAACCAACTACTGTGACTAATACAAAAGGCCCCAAGTTTATTTGGGTATCTGCTTCCAAACCATTTGATGATTTTGCAGGAATATAAACTGAGTTGGTGGCAGACAAAAGCTCAAGGAAGGATTACAAAGTAAAAATCATAAATCTCTTGAGTATCACAAGCGGTAACTGTTGGTTAATTGTAAAATTCATGCATCATTCTTAATCTGTGATATGTATACTGATGTATGTGAATGATGTGTGCTTGTGTGCACTAAAATTGGATGAAAAATGTTTTCACGATTTTTAACCGATTGTATTAGTAATGTAATCGATTACACTGTTCTCAATATTTCTCTGTTTTTCAAAAGTCTGAGACTGGTTTAAGCTTAATCGATTCAATAACTAATAAAATCGATTAAATTTTTGTAGTAGGCTTTTCACATTTTCAAATATTCAAATTAGTCTTCTCTAAGCTTAATTAATTGGTTCTTGTATAAAAGATAATTCTTGTGTTCATGAGCCACACTGCTCCATTGTTGTGTCTTTAAAACCTTATCTGTGTAAAAGTGTCTCTATGTAACCTGAATCTATGATGGCTTCTTCATCTTCTCGCCATGGAAAACGGTCCACACCTATTGAAAGGGAAGCGAATCCCACTGGATGAATTAGTAATGAGGAAGTGCGAAGTGATTTTGCATGCTTCTGGGGATTCAAAGAAGTGATCAAGCACAAGTCTTTGAGTCTTCTTTTCTTCCACAATGAAGGATTTATATTTCAGGAATGGCTGATTTCTTCTGGTTTGGCTAAGTTTGATGAACTGGAGGGTGACTTCTACCCAGACCTGGTAAAAGTATTTTATGCAAACATAAGGGTTGAGGATAGCCGTATTATCTTTAGAGTAAAAGGGGTGGATATCTGCATTGATGAAGTTGTGTGGAAGATAGTTGCAGGGTTTCATCCTGCTGGGATTAAGTCTCATTTGGGCATCACTTGTATTAACAAAATGGCCATTTACAAAGACTGTTTAAGGCATCCTAAAGAGCCAAGATATTTCACTCTCTTCAGTATTGGTGGTCTGAAAAGGGATGAGTACCTTTATGCATTTGTTATAGCTTGGATTTTGCTACCTAGAGGTGGAAATCATGCACAACTCACCACTGAAGATGTGTCTTTGTTACATGCTTTGCGGGCTAAAGTTCCCACCAACTAGATTTTTGTTGCGAGTGATTACATGACTAAGATCACCAGGCAGCACGTGTACCACCTACCATATCTTGTTTTCAATAGCAGAATTTTGAGACATCATCGAGTTAATGTCACAAATGAAGTAACGTTGGACTGCTCAAAGAAAAACATGATTGAAAACTTTGCATTACACCATATGGGGCTGAGAAAGGATGAAAAGAGCTGGAAATTCAAGGACGAACATGTTCCTGAGGTGGAAGAAGTTGAGCCTATAGTTGTTGATAAATCCAAGTATTGATTTAAGCCTCAATCAAAATTTGAAAAGTTTGTGGTTGAACAATTCAAGAAACAAGATGACAAGATATCCAAGTTACACAAATCACTTTTTGGTCTGCATAGGAAGTTGGACTGTGCATTGAAAATCAATGCATTTGGGGGAACATATGAAGATGAATCGGAAAATGAAGAAGAAAAAATAGATGAAGAATTCATAGAGACATCTAAGTCAGAATAAGAGTTTGAAGTCTTAATTATGTATGTTTTGGTGGTTTTCTATGTTTTGTTTCAGTTTTTGAAATAAATGTAAAAATTGGCTATTAAGCCATTTATGTTTGAACTTTGTCTTGTTATGTTGATATCATGAATGAAATGGATCTATTTTGAATTACATCCTGTGTTAAATCAATTGATCGAATCGAATTGATTATATCTACTAAATGAGTTGCATGAGTGAAAATTAAAATTTCACTGTCATATGCTTCTTTACACACTCATACTCAATTGATGATTTTATCATTTCATAATTGTACTTTATCTCTGTACTAACACTCAACAAAGTTGAGAAGAATGTGATTTACAGGTCTGTTACTCAACATAATATGCTTACATGAATTTGCATTTATCTGAAATGGACTACAAGTTGCTCTACAGATGTTAATCGATTGCAAAAGCAGTGAAATCGATTAATCCTCGAGAATGTGGTTTGAGTTTCTTTTCTACTAAATCATATATTCTGTCACATTCATTCTGATGACGTATGCTTTCGTGCATTCTTATACTCATTATACAATATCTGTTGTTAATCATTTTGAGTATTCTGAATGTTGCAAACTAAAATCCATTGACTTCAAGCATTACTTATTACTTTGATACATGTCATTAAATCTACTATATGCTTGAATATGATTCTGCAGTTCTTAATCTGTTACATACCTGAAACATTCATTACTATTAGCTTTGATACTAATTGATATGGGGAGAAATTAGAGAAATTAGAGCTACTGCATAATGATTAGGGCAGCATCAATTTCTGATATTAATCTGTAAAAATACATATTAATGTATCTCTGGATGCTATTCTATTTCTAATTCATAATGCCTTCTTTTCCTAATGCCCAAAGGGGGAGAAATTAATGAAACTAGAAATTGGTAAAACTGAAAATAATTGGTAGAACAATTTCTGGTTGTGCATCATGGTTGTGTTGTACATCATGGTTGTACATCATCGAAAAAGGGGGACAAGAAAAAGTTTTCAAAATTGTCTAAGTGTAATACTTAACCGATTACACTGTTTACATAATCATTTAAGTTTGGTATTCTTTGAAAATTGTTTTCAAGATAAGTCCTAATTGTCATAACTGTCATATTTTGAAATAATCTGACTTACATTTTATGTGTAATTGATTACATTAATTGCTTAATCGGTTAAATCTGTTTTAATGTAATTTTGGTATAACTCTGTTAAAAGTGTAACTGATTACATTATTTTCGTAATCGATTAAAAAGCGTCAGACATAAGAAAATCAATATAATGACGCGTTGCACTCTGCATTAAACACTTCTGATCATTTAAACTTTTAAGTCTGACATTAATGAGTCAAGAAAAGAATTATAGGTGCTCTGGCTTCTCTAAGAATCAAGATACAAAAGATTTGCAGATTTTAAAGGATTCTTTAAGGATAGCTTTGGACGATTATTGGCTTATCAACTACTACACATTAAGGCGGTTTCTTTCCTTATCAAACTTTGTTTAAAATAAAGAGATTGTGGTTTCCCTTTGCGTGTTGCCAGGAATAAGAAGTTGTTGTTCTTGTGACTTTGAGAAAGGTCTCAAAGGAGTATTGTAGAGAAGAAGATTGTTCTTTCTGCAAGGTGTGTTTTTCCTATATTAGATTGGTGAGTTAGAGAGGAGATTACATTTGAGAGTTGTTCTCTGTAAAAAATTTCTATAGTGGAAGGTCTTTCAATCTATGGTTGATTGGAAGAGACTGAATGTAGGCATTGAGACCGAACCAGTATAAAAAATTGTGCTTATTTTCTATCCTTTAACTCTTTTACTGCATTATTCTCATTATTGTGTTATGCATTAAAGATCATTCTAAGATTTCCAAAAAAGATAGAAAAACAAACATTTTTATAAAATACCAATTCAACCCCCCTTCCATTCCTCCTCTTGGTGTTGAGAAACAAGGCATAACATTTCTTACATATATTTAAATTAAATATAATTTTAATGATTAACATGCACATAAAATTGTTATAAATCATTCTTTATTAATACTGTGTGTAAAATCCCAAAAAATGACATTTTAGAAGTGATGATTGTTTAAAAATATTGAGACTCAATTATTTTACTATTAAATGGTTTTAATATAAATAGTTTCGTTATGAATGATTTTCATTATTTTAAAACGCACAATCTCCCTAGAAAATCACTTTTCTAGAGTTTTCTAACTTCTTTCTAAGGGTTTCGCTCCCTGATCATCTGTTTGAAGATCTAAGACCGCTTGAGTGATTCTCGCGACGAGATCTTCAAGTTTAACCAATCAATGTCTTTAATGGAGTAAGTTGGTTTCTACTCCTTTCTTTGGTCAATTTTATTTTTGTTTTTGCATATAAGCTTTCCATGGTTGCATGTGATGTTTGGGTCTTCTATAAGAGTCTATGCTAATCAGTGGTCCTAATGGTATGCCCTGATTATGTTTCTGTTGTTCGTAGGAGAAGATGGGGCTTCTTATGCATTTGGTATTATTTTAGGCCTTTTAGAGCGACTTGATAATCTATAAGTTAAGGGAAGTTAAATAGTTTTTTTCTATTGTTTTAGTGCTTTGATAACCTGAGTTGGTATGCTTGAGTTTGATTTAGAGATTAAGCTTCTTTGAGTTTTTGTTGTTGTGTGGTATA
>JAFNIE010000804.1:0-24183 GCA_027742785.1 Vigna reflexopilosa | reverse complement strand
TTTGTGGAAAGACACGAGTTTTAATTGATTCATCCCATAATGAAGTCGACTTAAAACTGTTGTTTTGCCACATATTTAAAGTTCAACATAAGTGTTTGTGGTTTCCCTTTCAACATCATATGTCATGCATTCACACATAAAAACACATATGTAACACAGTGAAATGCAATGACCAACACAAACATGCTCTCATATATGCTTAAACAGATTTAACATAGTAATCAAAAGCATATAACATGTAAATATAGAACATGTAACAAACAATATACATGTGTTATTAATTATGTGTTGTCATCATCAAAAACTCAGATATTACTGAGATTATGGGTTAAGCTAAACATTTGCTCCCCTATCAACAATCTCAACATAAGTGTTGCGACATTTGGAATGTCAAATGTCGTCTACAGTAAACATAATAATGTTGTATCAATACAAAATTATCAATATAAACAAACTATAATTCAAATGATATTAATTAACTTTCTAATAGATCGTTCCATATAATGTTCCGATCAACCTCGGACACATGGTCAAAAGATGGAGTAAGAATATTAATCCTATCATGCGCTAGTACTCCAAGGTATGATCTGAAGACATCTGCATTTGGACCAGATGCCACACCAGTGATCACATTAACATCCATAGGTGTGTTTTCACCACTATTTCTTCTGACCATCAGTTGTCTCAACCTGGTGGCTCCTCTAATAGGTATGGATGAGGGAGCCTCATCCCCTGATGAATGTGGGTGGTCAGCCATATATCTGTCAAAATAAATAACAACATGAAATATTAATAAAAGACTTATGTAATATCATATAATTTAACAAAACATGTAATAGGGGTTATATGAAATATTAATAAAAGACTTACGTAATATTAATAAAAAACTTATACATAAATTTGAAATTCATACATAAAGATATGGATTGGTCATATGTATATTCCCTCACTTTTAGTTTTTTAAGGGGGAGAATAAAAAATTACAAGAGTTTGAGAATTTTTGCATCCAGGACAATTTATACAAACGTGGATAATAATAGATAGAGGATTACTTCCTACACCACTCCACTTTGCTTCCTGCATCACCACATTTATTTTAAATTCCAAAATTATCCTTTATATTTTAAAATATCGTACACCCTTCTCTTTTTTTCAACGGATGTCAACATTTGTTGAAGAAAAAAATTCTTCAACGGATGTGCCACATCCGTTGAGTTTTTTTTTTTAATTTTTAGTTTTTTAATTTATTGTATTTTAAATTAATATATAAATATTATTTAATTTTTTTAAAATTATTACTTAATTATTTATAAATTAATTTTATTTTATTTAATAAAATAATTATTATTAGTTTTAATTTATGTATTATTATTTAAATAATAATTAAAAATTTTGTTATAAATCTACTAAACGGACGTGCCACATCTGTTAATGGATGTGGCGACATCCGTTGAATTAGTTTTTTTTTTAGTTTTTAGTTTTTGGTTTTTTAATTTTTTATATTTTAAATTAATGTATAAATATTATTTAATTTTTTAAAATTATTACTTAATTATTTATAAATTAATTTAATTTTATTTAATAAAACAATTATTATTAATTTAATTTATATATTATTATTTAAATAATAAAGAAAATATTTTTTAAAAATCTATTAAACGGGTGTGGTCACATCCGTTGAAGTTTTTTTTTTAAATGAAAAACAATAAACTAAAATATAAAATATGTAAACGGATGTTAACATCCGAAACGGATGTTAGAGATCCGTTTTATAGCAAGGGCAAATTAGGTATAGGGTGGTGCAGGGAGCGGTTGGTGGTGGTGGAGGGAGCAACTATCTAATAGATATTTATTTCACCTTTTAAAAAATTTAAATTTTAGAAAAAATAATGAAATTGAAAAAAAAAATAGATAAACCAAACACGCGTTAGAATATTTTGCAAGAAGGTTATTTTTCACCTAAATAGATTTCCTATTTGACTAATGTGTTATGAAGGAAAAAACAAAAACTGTTTTTTAAGTATTCAACTATAAAAATATTAAACACACTTCCTACCTACATTATGTTAAAAATGATATATTTTAACAATCAAAAGTTAATTTAACTTCATCTAGATCTTAACTGTAGATGATAAAATACCTGCAATTTAAATATAATAATATCACAAAATAGATAAGTTATCTACTTTTAATCATAACGATATAAACAAGTGTTTTAGATTTTAAATATATCTATCTAAAAAAATAATTATATCATTTTTAACTTGAACTATTGAAAAGATAATTTTTTTTGTAAATACATGTCAAATAAAATTATAGTTTATCATATAAAATTCAACCGAACAAGTCTAATCTGTTTTAAAATATCACCAACTCTAAAATATAAAATATAATCTCATTTTTATTGTATTTAATAAAAATATTAAATCTATTTTATATTATATAAAGAATATCTTTTAGAGAAGATAAAACAAGTTTATCATAAATTTATTTATACAAATTACTTTTATCTTATCTTTTTATCTTTTTTAATTAGAATATAATTTTTTTTTCATAATCCATCACTATAAAAGTATATAGTTGTAGCTTTGCATTATTATTTTTGGAGAGAGATAGGAATAGAAATACTAAGATGGTTATCCTTCCTAGACCTGTGATGACACGATCAGTGTGGTCATATAATCTTGAAACGGAGTTCGAGTTGATTCATAAGATGATTAGATTCTTCCATTTCATCTCTATGGACACCGAGTTTCCTGGTGTCATCTTCCAGTCGGACTCCATACTTCGACAACCACAAAATAATTACACTGTGATGAAGGCTAATGTGGACAATATGCATCTCCTTCAAGTCGGCCTAACCCTTTCAGACTGTCATGGCAACCTACCAACCTTTGGAACCTCCAATCGCTTCATTTGGGAATTCAACTTTTGTGAGTTCGACGTCACGTGTCATCCCCATGCTCCCCACTCCATTGCCTTCCTCCAACGTCACGGCATGAATTTTCACAAGAATCGAATTATTGGAGTTAGCATTATGCGATTTACTGAGCTCATGATGCTTTCAGGACTTGTTTGCAACAATTATACTCATTGGATTACTTTTCATGGTGCTTATGATTTGGCCTACATGATAAAAGTATTGAGCCACCGTTTTCTACACATGCAACCTCTTCTACCTCCTAACTTGAGTGACTTTCTACAACTCGTTAAATTCTTCTTTGGAAAGGAAGTATACGATGTTAAACACCTCATCAGATTTTGTCCAAACCTCTACGGTGGTTTAGATAGAGTTAGTGAGTCATTAGGTTTGGATAATAGTGCTAGAAAAAGTCATCATGCAGGGTCCGATAGTTTAGTTACTCTGCATGTTTTTAATGAGATTAAAAAACGCTATTTTCATACACAAAATGACTTGAAAAAACATGCAGGTGCTATCTACGGTTTATAAATATTCTGATTTTCCTGTTTTAGAATGATTGTATTTGTTTTACCTTTATTATTTTCCTTACAATAGTAAAAATGTATAAATTTGATTTAATTACAATAATCTTATGTGTATTTTTTTTAGCCTCATATTTCGTATTTAATAATAATTTATATAATGATATAATTATATAAAAGGAATTTATATTTTCTTTTGTATATATATCTTTTAATTTTAATTTTTAATAAGTAATTTTTATAATTTAAAATAATTATGTTATCAATTTTATTTTTAAATGATTATTTTTTAAAATTTAAGTATTTTTTTCATTTGATCTCATTTTCTCACAATTATCATTTACCCAAACATTAGTTTCTTCCTTAAAAAAAAATATTTGTATTCATTAAAAAAAACTCAAATCATTTTAAATATATTTAGTTAGTTCGTCTTCCATTAAAAAATTAATTGATGAATAATTATAAGTATATAATTTAATATTTTTTTCAATAAATATTATACTTGTTAATGATAAATTTAATTTTATTTCATATATTAATTTATTCAAATTATAATATCATCATCATTTATTAATATACTATATATTGTAGAAATTAAATATGTATGTTTACCCTTATAGTTCCTAAGAGTTCTTATATACCGGGTTATATATACATATATTCTAATACTTTTGAAGGAATGTGACGAGTATAAAATTTTTTCTCAAAATATTTTCAAAAAAAAAAATTCAAATAATCAAAACTTTATTCAATTATAATGTGAAAGCGAAACCATAATTATAAACGTCGTCTGTACAAAACAAAAAATCAGAATATCACTTTTACATTAAAGTACTAAGTCTGAAAATTTTTAAACTATGAAAATTAAATAATTAACCTCGAACTTAAATGTCCCAACTCCCGTCAGCTACTTTGAACTGGTGTATCTGTAACAACATCTACTTTCGAACAAGTACGATCATCGTAAGTGAAAATCACAATCATAAACATGCAAAGGTGAGCAACCAGAAATTTCATAACATATAGGATCATGTATATTCATTTTAAATACAGAAAAAGATAAACTATAGACTCATATCCCATCACAACCTTAACATCATAGTCAAACCGTTCATAACCAACGCTGTTTCCTTGCATTTTGTTGGTACAACATGTTCTCAATAATAGGTCGATTTGAGTCGTCTTCCATCGTAATTTCAGACCAATCTCCCCGACTTCTCAAGAACTAACAAGTAAAAACACCGATACTGCGTGCACCAATGCACTATACTTAGCACGAGCCGAAGCCATTGGACAAGACATCTAACGCGAAGGCCTGAACGGATATGGGAGATTCGTTGGGCCTTCAACAGATTTTGATTTTCGTCAATAGATGTCAAGATCCGTTGAAGGCCAAACGGATCTCACATATCCGTTCAGGCTTTCGCGTTTGGCTTCTTTTATTATTATTTTTTTTATTTTATTAATTATATTTTTTTGTATAAATTTTTATTTGTAGTATATAATTTGCGATTTTGGGTTATTTATTAATTTAATTATAATTATTTAATTTGTTTAAAATTTGTTCTGTATAAAAAATTGTTGAAAGACCAAATGGATATAGGAGATGTGTTGGGCCTTCAACAGATCTTGATTTCTGTCAACAGATATTAAGATTCGTTGAAGGCCAAACGGATCTTCGATATCTATTGATCTGCATGGCAAAATGGGAATAAGGAGGTGCATGGGGCAACATGTGGTGGTGGAGGGAGTAACCCTCACTTTCTAGTGAAAAGAAACATAGAATGGCGATCACGACCCACCTCATGCAAGCCTAAGCAATCTAATGGTCTCCTTTGTAAGACACCTTTGATTGAATGAAACAAGAGTGATTTGCATTGATTTGCTTATCTTCTTTAAGATAGAATTTTGTCTCCTAGTTGTATTTTGGGTTTTAACTTGTGAGAGCAAGTGACGATCCAACTTGGCACTTATCTTGGATCATTTCAAGTGGCGTGTCTTTAAAATCCTAAGTTTTCTTATCCTTTCTCTCTTCCATTTTAAATCTTTTTAATTCCATTGTTTCTTTGTCTTGCTTAGTCTTAGACTTATTTCTTTAAAACGTAGACTCCAACCCGCGAGACGAGGGCACCACCTAGACTTTGATAATTACGCCATGCTCTAGTGTACTGAAGAGAGACTTCTACCATGCAAAATAGGATTATTGTACCACCATTCCCAAGAATTAAAATTCTTCTCTTCATCCCTCGTTGTGGGACCCATTCACATTCTAAACTTAGGAAGCATCAATTCTTCTAAAACAAGACTTCCAACCAAAAAGAGTAGTGCCTTGTGTGCCATTCCCCATTGAATCAAGAGCTAAAACTTTGAGGCAAAGGTCATGGGACCCACACATCCTAGCCTACAAGAGCACCTACTTCTCTCTTGCCCCTAGGTTAGGGACGTAAACCCCATGCAGACTTACGCTTCCCTCCCCTTCGCTATCACCTAGACCCAGAAACTCCTAAGACAAATAAGGTTTCAACTCATAACCACTTCTCCCTTCCACTTCCCTAAGCACGACCAATTTCAACCTTTATCTATCCAACACTATTAGCATGTAACCTCGGTATAAAGATCTAGCACACACATTCTCATATTCTCTCACAGCTTAACAACCTGTAACACCTTTATATTATCCTAACACTCTCTTCCCACTTACACTACTCCCTCTCCATCTCAATTCAACAAGTTACTCCCAACAATACTCACCCTCTTCTTCTCTTTCTCCTGCAATGCTTTTCCCTAGTTCAAGACTCCTACCCTTCCTCACTCACAACACCCTTATTTACCACCCACATCACTCTTTTTCTTTTCTTTCACACTCCAAACTCCTTACCCCAACTCGAGACCAACCTCTGCCCTCACCTTCTCACTTCCCTTTTCTCACAACACTTACACACACAAGCATCCACGACCACTTCCCTCATCCACAACCATCACTCCATACTACCATCTTCCCCACCACCCACCACCCACCACTGCTTTATGAAACCCTTGGACATCCCCATTAATACCCATCATGTACACACACTCATCCTCCCATCGTTTCTCCCTCTGCTCAATTTTTCCTCTCTTGAACAACAATTATCTCACTCCCTGAATAATATCAACTATATTAACCTGTCCTTCCTCTAATTTCTGACTCTCTACAAAGAGGCGCCAAGTCTCCTCATCAATGGTCTTATATTTTGCACATGGAGATTCATTTTTTTTTTGCTCCAAATACATATCTCGAGGTCAACTTAGTCTTAAAACCCCGGAATTTCTCAGCAATAGATGATAAACACTTATGTCTAAGTTGTTAAAATAGAATGACTCAATTTCTCACACCAAGAGGGGGGTGAATTGGTGAGATGTAAAAAAATAAAATCTTTTAAAATCTTTTTCACAAAAACGATGCTTTAATACTTTTCTTGAATCGCAAGGTAAAATATTTTCAATGCAGTGGAAATTTAATCGAATAAGTGCAGAACGTAATTTATTGAATAAAGAGAGTAGGGATGAGAAAATTCAAACACTGTGTTTTTATACTGGTTCGGCCAAACCTACATTCATTGTCCTTCCAACCACAGGAAGCTAATGCACTATAATGATCAAGGTTTTTACAACTAGGCTTTTATAGCGACCACACGTCAAAAATATAAAACACCTCTCTAACCCTTGAATCAAAATATAGGCAATACACAACAAGACCAGCAACAAGAATCCTCTCTTCTGGTGTCTAAACCCTTTGAGACACTCAAAGTGAAGAATGATGCACGCTCTTCTTCTTGTGATCACAACAGGGAACTTCAAACCAATCTTCAAAAGATTGTAGAATCTGATCTCTCAATGACACCCAAATGTGCAAGTTGATCATGATGGTATCGGAGGGGGTATTTTTCGAAGAGTATAGCGCAGCGGAATTAAAACACAGAGAGCGGGAAGCGTATTCGATCACAATTAAAATTAATTTTGTCCTTTTAGTAAAAATAATTTTCTTTCAGAAAATTAATCAAACAGTTGATATACGTAAAATAATATGAGTGTAGGGAATAAGAAGATCAACACATAATTTTTATCCTGGTTCGAATCAAAAGATTCTACGTCCAGTCGTTAATCACTATAAATAGTGATTAACCTTTTTCACTAAAAATGGTTTAACAGATTACAAGATAATGAACATGAATAAAATGAAAAGAACCACTCTACCAACTTGAAGAGAACCGCTCCAACAATCGACCAACGATTCACAAGCTTCTCCTTTCACAAGACCAGGCAGAGCACCTTGCTAACTTGAAGAGAGTCTGCTCCGACTATCGACACACGATACGCGAGCCTCTCCTTTCACACGACTAATCGATTATTGCTTAACCATAATGGATTATACTAGTAAAAATTACAATGTTTAACATTTTCCGACTACATTCAAAATCTACAAGTTGCTTTTTTAAATATTTTCCTACTACATCCAAAATCTATAAGTTGCAGCATCATCAAAACACATCTTCAGGTTTTACCAATACTCCTTATTGGTAACAATCTCCCCTTTTTTGATGATGATCAAAAACTCTCTTTTTAAAAGCAACTCAGGTTTACCTGCAACATATATAAACTAATGGACAACCACATTTAGCAGTACATGTACAATTAAAAACTATTTTTTTTCTTTAATCCTCCCCTTATATTTCTTCTCCCCCTTTTTTATCATAAGCAAAAAGAATAATGTAATAACCTCCCCCTTAATATGAGCTCCCCCTCAAAAATGGAATATATGCAAAAAATAAAAGCTCATTATATTAAGAACAGAAAGGAATTACATGAAATTCATAAAGATTAAGAAACTAAATACCATAAAGAAAATAACATAACAATCAAACTTAGAGGCCTAAAACCTAGAATTCAGGACTAGGAGAACGTTCAGGAGGTGGGATATTAAGATGACCCTCGATGTTAGATAGGCGAACATCAAGATCAAGAAATTGATCAACCATGTACTCATCAACAGATTGCTGCCACTCGTAAATCTCCTCAAAGTGAGTCTTTTGTGCAAGACTCATATCCTCCAATTGTTTAGATAACCTTGTAAAATGTTCTTCCATAGAAGTTGAGGAAGAGGAGGGTATGTTGGATGGTCCAGCATCAGACGGAGCAGCAGCACTTACTGGGTCAGCCATATGAGTGTCCATGTCATCATCTTCATCTACATCAGGATGGTCATCATCTTTGTGAATAAGGACTCTGCCTCTAGTAATGAATCCCATTTGACGAAAGGTAGTATCTCCAATTTCTGATCCCACAGCTTCAATATTTTGAACGAGTTCTCCTTCAACAGGTACACCTTTGAATTCTAAAATCCTAGAAAGAAGAAGAGCATAGGGAAGTTGATATGAATGGGATTTCTTGGCTTTTACCATTGTGTCAGCAATGAGAGCAGGCTAGTCGATGTGTATGTGATTTAGAATCCCATACAATAGAAGTAAATCCTGCTCAGAGCATTGAGCATGGTTGGTTGCTCTAGGACATAAAATCCAGACAATCAAGTAGTGGATCATCCTTTCTTCAACTTTAAAACCTCCAACCAGTAATTGCCTTCTATTTGTTTGCCGTTCAGGATGACGTAGGAAGGATTGAAAAGTCATCATCCTGTTGAAATCTTCAAGTCCTAAATGGACTTTGACAGCATCATCCCAGATGGAAAGTTGAGCAACATTGGTCCATACATCATCATCTAAAATGATGCGTACTCCCTTGACCTTAGTAGATATTATCCCATCTCGATAGCGCAAATTGAAGTAGAAGACTCTTATAAGATCAGGATAAATGCATCCTTTTTGTTCTAACAGATGCGTTAACCCCTGCTCAGCAAAAGTGTTTGGAAATTGAAAGCCATAGAAGCGGAAAAAGTCAAGACGAATAAACTTTACCGCCATGATCTTCCTTTCTTGCCAAGAATTAACAAAGTCTGCATGTTTCCCTTGATCTGAAATCCATCCATCTATGTTTGCAAGACGTGGTTGAGAAGAAAAGGAGGCTCCAACTGTTCTGCGACGGTGCCTTCTTGAGTCAGCCATGGAGGAAGAATGGGAAAATGAGATTTTGAGAAGGTGAAGGGAAATGAAGAAGATTTGAGCTCTAGATTTGATTTCAATAGTATTTGGGTGCAAAGGAGTGTCTAATAATCGATTATGGGGGGCTATTTATAAGAAAAATGGAAAAACTAGCCGTTTATGGTCGTTTATAGCCGTTATGGGATGCTCCAACGGCTCTATTTTTGAAACTGTCAGCGCGATAATCGATTATGGCTCGTGATAATCGATTATCAGTTCAATAATTACTGCCCAGAATGGCATGATAATCGATTATGCATAATGATAATCGATTATCTGCTCAAGATTTTCCAGAATTGAATTTGATGCATGAATAATCGATTATAACTTAGTGATAATCGATTATGAAGCGTTAAGTTTACGAAAAATGCAAAAATTTGCATAGATTTTGATTCTAAGATATGTCTAACACTCCTAACTCTCTTCTAAGCTCAAACAATCTATCTTTAGGTAGAGCCTTGGTAAAGATATCAGCTAATTGATGTAAAGTATCAACATATTCAATTTGACAATCCCCCTTTTGAATATGATCTCTTAAGAAATGGTGCCTAATTTCTATATGCTTAGTTCTTGAATGCATGATGGGGTTCTTGGTCAAATTTATCGCACTAGTATTGTCACATTTTAGAGGAATTTTGTCAAGGAAGATATCAAAGTCTTCTAATTGTTGTTTCATCCACAAAATTTGGGCACAACAGTTTCCAACTGCAATATATTCAGCTTCGGTGGTAGACAAAGCTACACATGCTTGTTTCTTTGAGTGCCATGACACTAAAGAACATCCCAAAAAATGACAGGTTCCACTAGTACTTTTTCTATCAATTTTACAGCCACCATAATCTGCATCAGAGTATCTTATTAAACTAGGTGAGGCATCAGAGGGATACCAAAGTCCAAATGAAGTAGTTCCCTTAAGATATTTTAGAATTCTCTTAATTGCAGTCAAATGAGATTCTTTAGGATTGGCTTGGTATCTAGCACATACACAAACACTCTGCATAATATCTGGTCTACTAGCAGTTAATTATAGCAAGGATCCTATCATGCCTCTAAACATGGTTTCATTCACTCCTTTTCCAATTTCATCCTTATCTAAATAACATGAAGTACCCATGGGTGTACTAGTTTCCTTGCAGCTATCCATACCAAATTTCCTAAGAATTTCTCTACAGTATTTAGTTTGAGAGATGAATGTTCCACCATTCATTTGTTTTATCTGTAGTCCTAAGAAAAAGTTTAACTCACCCATCATAGACATCTCAAATTCACCTTGCATTATTTTTGCAAACTCTTCACACAAAGAGTCATCAGTTGACCCAAAAATGATATCATCTACATAAACTTGCACGATTAAAATGTGTTTTCCTACTTTCTTAATGAATAAGGTTGAATCAACCTTTCCTCTAGAAAATTCATTTTCAATTAAAAAGATACTAAGTCTTTCATACCAAGACCTAGGTGCTTGTTTAAGACCATAAAGTGCCTTTTTCAATTTGTAAACATGATCAGGAAATTTAAAATCTTCAAAGCCAGGAGGTTGACTAACATACACTTCTTCTTTTATAAAACCATTTAAGAAAGCACTTTTTACATCCATTTGATACAGTTTAAATTTCATCAAAGATGCATATGCAAGTAATAATCTAATTGCTTCTAACCTGGCTACCGGTGCATACGTTTCATCATAATCTATACCTTCCTCTTGACAGTATCCTTTAGCAACTAGCCTTGCTTTATTCTTTGTAATGTTTCCATCCTCATCCAGCTTGTTCCTAAATACCCATTTTGTTCCTATGACTTGGAATTCTTCTTGTTTTGGAATAAGTTCCCAAACTTCATTCCTTTCAAATTGATTTAACTCTTCTTGCATAGCAATGCACCACTTGTCATCTTGAAGAGCTTCCTTTATATTTTTAGGTTCTACCTGAGACACAAAAGCAACAGTTAGACAAAAATTATTTAAATTATTTCTAGTAGTTACCCCTTTTGATATATCTCCTATGATGTTGTCCAAAGATAGTCCTATTGGTTGTTGATAGCTTTTGGAATCAACGACTTACGGTGTTTCTTGAAGCTCCGGAGGATAATTTTCATTTAGATACATCTCCTCAAGGGCTTCTTTTAAGTAATCCTCATCACCTGCAATGGGTCTATTTGACTCAAGAGGATTTACCTCAAGGTCTACAATCTCATCAAAGACAACATGCATTGATTCTTCAATTATCAGTGTTCTTCTATTGAACACTCTATAAGCTTTGCTAGTCAAAGAATATCCTAGAAAAATTGCTTCATCAGATTTTGCATCAAATTTTCCAAGATTATCTTTTCCATTATTTAATACAAAGCATTTGCATCCAAAAATTTTCAAATGGGATATATTTGGTTTTCTACCATTCAACAGTTCATATGGAGTTAATTTTAGAATTGGCCTAATAATCATCCTATTTAACACATAACAAACAGTACTTACTGCATCAGCCCAAAAGTATTTTGGCACATTAGATTCATTCATAAGCGTTCTAGCTAATTCTTCTAATGATCTATTTTTTCTTTCAACAACACCATTCTGTTGGGGAGTTCTAGATGCAGAAAAATTGTGTGCAATGCCAAATTCTTCACAAAATTTTCCAAATGATTCATTTTCAAATTCACCACCATGATCACTTCTCAAAGTTTTGATTTTCAAATCTTTTTCATTTTGAATACGTTTAGCAAAAATTTTAAATGCTTTGAAAGCTTCACTTTTCAGAGTTAAAAAGAAGGTCCAAGTAAATCTAGAGTAATCATCAACAATTACAAGAGCATAGTAGTTTCCACCAAAACTTTTAATTCTAGATGGACCAAACAAGTCCATGTGCAAAAGTTCTAAAGGTTTTGATGTTGAAATCATGCTTTTAGATGCAAATGAAGATTTGGTTTGTTTACCCTTTTGACATGCAGAACAAAGTTTATCTTTCTCAAATTTTAGTTTAGGCAAACCAATCACAAGATCCTTAGAGATTAATTTATTTAAGTGTTGCATGTGAATGTGTGCAACTCTTTTGTGCCATAGCCATGGATTTTCTTCTTTAGCAACTAAGCATGTTATACTATGACTAGATTCACTCTCAATATCAATCAAATATATGTTATTATGCCTAACACCTTGCAAAGCAATTTCAGCAGAATTTTTAAAATAAACAGTACATTTGTCACTCTCAAAAGTTACCTTGAAACCTTTGTCGCATAGTTGGCTTATGCTTAGAAGATTATATTTGAGGCCTTCAACGTATAAGACGTCTTTTATTGTCAAAGTGTTTCCTCCTCCAATGTTTCCAGTACCCATTATTCTGCCTTTATTGTTATCCCCATACGTTACAAATCCTTGCTTCTTCTTCTCAAAAGAGATGAATCTTTTCTTGTCACCAGTCATGTGTCTTGAGCTACCACTGTCAAGATACCACAATGACTTCTTTGACTTAGTAGATTCCTACAAAACAAATTAGCAAGAGTTTTAGGTCCCCAATCTAATTATGGGTCCTTGAGGTTAGTTCATGCAAGTATAAATCATTTTACAACTTTAACCCATGCATATTTACCATTTGGAACACCAAAATGTTTAATGTTGCATTTGTTTGATGTGTGTCCATGCTTCATACAGTAAAAACAACAAGCATTGCTTACTTTGTTTTTAACAAAAGTCCCTTTTTCAACCCAAACTCTACGAGTTCTTCTTACTTTGGACTTATTTATTTGATGCATATTTCTATTTTAAACATTGCTTTTCTTAAGGTTTATCTTAGCATGTGAATTATTCTTGGTTTCCTTTGCAAGTAAGTTTTCAAGTATATCAATATCAAACATATGATTCTTACAAGACAAGCATTCAACAGGTTCAATAGTAGCATTTGCATCAGATAATTTTGTTTCTAAAGAACTAACTTTATTTCTTAAGACAACTTCATCATCAAGCAACTTTTCATAATTCAATTTTAATTCATTGTGCTCTTTCTTAAGTTTTTTATGTGCAGCATCAAGTTTTTCAGATTCAATCAACAATTCACAGAAGGCCTTTTGCATGTCTAATTCACTAAAATCAAAGCTGGAATCACTTACTTGGCTTCCAGTATCTTCTGAGTCAGCCATTAGACAAATATTGGCTTCTTCATCTGAATCACTTGAGCTTGTTGAGCTAGATGCATTGTCTTCCCAAGCTATGTATGCTTTCTTTTTCCTTTGAAATTTTCTTTCCTTCTTGTCTTCACTTTTCTTGCTTTTTGGACACTCAGATTTTACGTGCCCTCTTTCTCCACAACCGAAGCACTTTACGTTTGATGGAGATTCTGGACTTTCTTTCCTATCTTTGTGAAACTTGTCCTTTCCCTTTGCTTTCATGAACTTTGCAAATTTCTTTATCATCAAGCTCATGTTTTCTTCATCATCAGAATCATCTTCTTCGATCCTCTTAGAGATTTTTCCTTTAGATATTTCAGACTTGAAAGCTAGAGTTTTCCTTTTGCCTTGATCCTCTTCAGCAGTCAATCTCCTCAGCTCAAGTTCATGCTCACGGAGCTTTCCAAACAAGATTGGCATTGACATCTGAGTAAGATTTTGAGATTCCGAGATGGCAGTCACCTTTGGTTGCCAAGTCCTGTCTAGAGATTTCATAATTTTCACATTAAGTTCATCAGTATCAAAAGTCTTACCCAACCCTGTTAAATGATTCACAATATGAGTGAATCATTTTTGAACGTCAGAGATCGTTTCTCCAGGTTGCATTCTAAACATCTCATATTCCTGAATGAGAGTGTTCTTCTTAGCGCGCTTCACGTCCTCTGTTCCTTCATGAGTGACTCTGAGGACTTCCCACATTTCCTGTGCTGTCTTACACACTGAAATTCTATAAAATTCATCAAGTACAACAGCAGATGAAATTATATTGCGAGCTTTAATATCAAATTGAGCTCGTCTATTTTCTTCAGCAGTCCAATTAAAATAAGGTTTTTCAGTCTCTACACCATCAACAGTATTCATAGGAATATAAGGGCCATTTTGTACAGCTTCCCAGATACCTCTATCAACAGACCCCATAAAAATCTCCATTCTCACTTTCCAAAAAGCATAGTTATCACCAGTAAACAATGGAGGTCTGTTAATGGAAGCACCCTCAGCATATACATGGTTTTGATTGTGACCGACCATTTTCGCAAATATTTTTCTTTTGAAAAACTATCAAAGCAAGCTCTGATACCAATTGATGGTATCAGAGGGGGTATTTTTCGAAGAGTATAGCGCAGCAGAATTAAAACTCAGAGAGCGGGAAGCGTATTCGATCACAATTAAAATTAATTTTGTCCTTTTAGTAAAAATAATTTTCTTTCAAAAAATTAATCAAACAGTTGATATACGTAAAATAATATGAGTGTAGGGAATAAGAAGATCAACACAGAATTTTTATCCTGGTTCGAATCAAAAGATTCTACGTCCAGTCGTTAATCACTATAAATAGTGATTAACCTTTTTCACTAAAAATGGTTTAACAGATTACAAGATAATGAACAGGAATAAAATGAAAAGAACCACTCTACCAACTTGAAGAGAACCGCTCCAGCAATCGACCAACGATTCACAAGCTTCTCCTTTCACAAGACCAGGCAGAGCACCTTGCTAACTTGAAGAGAGTCTGCTCCGACTATCGACACACGATACGCGAGCCTCTCCTTTCACAAGACCAAGCAAGGGAACAATGAACAAAAAGCTCTCTAAGAACGTTCCTCTGACACACAGCGTTCTAAGCTTTCTCAGTTCAAAAAACGTTACCTTCTGATTTCTCCAAATCAAATTATATAGCCAAGTACACTGAGTGCCAAAGGTCAGCTCTCAACTGCCATGAATAATCGATTATTGTAAGTGATAATCGATTATTCAAGTCCGTTACAGGTTTTCAAAAATGTGATAATCGATTATATGAAGTGATAATCGATTATTCAAGTATGACTTGTGATAATCGATTATTGCTTAACCATAATGGATTATACTAGTAAAAATTACAATGTTTAACATTTTCCGACTACATTCAAAATCTACAAGTTGCTTTTTTAAATATTTTCCTACTACATCCAAAATCTATAAGTTGCAGCATCATCAAAACACATCTTCAGGTTTTACCAATACTCCTTATTGGTAACAGATCAACCTTTGAAAAACACAACAATCTTGCTCTTCAAGAAATCACAAGTAGATGATCACTACGGTCACTCTTGTTCCTTGGAACTTTTCTTTACTTTCTGTAAGATCACAACTTTATGCAAAAGATATGAAAATGTTAGAATCACAAAAGTTCTTACAGAAATCAAATATAACTCATCTTAGACGCATTTTAATCGACTTAGCTACTAATGCATTCAAATATAACAATTATGTTATAATAGTTAGCAGCAATCACAACAATTAATTGAATGCGCAATTAATGCAGTCGAGTAACATTTAATGCCTGGTCAACACAATAAAAAATATGATCATTAGACAATTATGTCAAGCATTAACAATATATCAAAACAATAACTAACTTAACCGAAAACAGCACACATGCAATCGATTATGCAACAGTGTTAAGCATAGTGTTGAGACTGTTAATAGGGGGAGCACTGGTTTAGCTGAACCCACAATCTCAGTAATATCTGAGTTTTTGATGATGACAACACATAATTAATAACATATGTGTATTATGTGTTACATGTTCTATGCTTACATGTTATATGCGTATATAAGAACATGATTGTGTTGTTGTTGTGCTGTTCACTGCATTTCACTGTGTTATATATGTGATTTTATACATGAATGCATGACACATGTTTCTGGATGAGAAAAACCACAAGCACTAATGTTGAATTTTAATTGTGTGGCTAAACAACAGTTTTAAGTCGATTTCATTATGGTGTGAGTCGATTAAAACTCGTGTCTTTGCACAAACCATTTTCAAAGTGTGTTGTGAGATTTTTCAAAGAGAAAGTTTTTCAAAACTACGATTTACATTGTTACATACTCGATTATATGCGTGTTGCATTCGACTAACTATGTTACTGTTTTGAAATTCTGTTAATGCTTGATATAACTGTCTAATGGTCATATTTTTAAATATGTTGACCAAGCATTAAATGTCATTCGACTGCATTAATTGTGAATTCAATTAATTGTTTTGACTGCTGCTAACTGCTATAACAAAATTGTTATATTCGACTGCATTAGTAGCTTAGTTGATTAAAATGCGTCAAAGATGTGTTATACTATAAATTGATGCGAATTTGATTTCTATAAGAACTTTTGAATCTAACAGTTTTTGTGATATTTTTCAGAAAGTGTTGTCTTGCAGAAAGGGGAAAAGAGCTCCAAGAATCAAGAAGTGACTGTGGTGATCATCTCCTTGTAATTTCTTGTAGAGCAAGTTTGTTGTGTATTCAAAGGGCTGATCAATTATGCATATTTGGGTGGAACTACGAGATTAGAGTCTACAATCTTGTGAAGATTGGATTGAGGTTCCCTTTGTGACTACAGGAGAACGTGTAGCGTTCTTGACTTTGAGAGGTGTCTCAAAGGGTTTAGATAGTAGGAGAGGGGATTCTTGTTGCTGGTCTAATTATTGTACTGCCTATATTTGATTAGAGGATTAGAGAGGTGTTTTATATTTTTGACGTGAGGTCTCTATAAAAGTCTTGTTGTAAAAACCTTGATCATTATAGAGCATTTGCTTCCTGTGGTTGGAAGGACACTGGATGTAGGCATGTTGGCCAAACCAGTATATAAAGTAGTGTTTGAATTTTCTGATCCCTACTCTTTTACTTTTAATCGACTTTACTATGTACTTATTCGATTAAGTTTCCGCTGCATTAGAAAGTCTTTTACCTTGCGTTTCAAGAAAGCTTTAAAGGCATCACCTTTTGCGAAAAAGATTTTAAAAGACTTTGTTTTTACGTTTCACCAATTGACCCCCCTCTTGGTGTGAGAAACTGAGCCATTCTATTTTAACAATTGGCACTAGAGCTGGTTTTCATAAAATATTTGAAAAGCTAGTCAATTACTATTTTCGTTAAATTGATTGATCCTGGAAAATGGATTTCAATTCTCAGACCTTTGGTGAAGGTACTTCGACAAATAGACCACCACTATTTGTTGGAGAAAATTACGCTTTCTGGAAAACAAGGATGCAAATCTTTCTTGAATCGGTGGATAAAGGAGTTTGGGATGCAACTCTAAACGGTCCATATGAGCCCACTCATGTTTTAAATGGAAAAGTTGTTTTGAAAATTTTTTCTGACTGGACTCAAGATGAGAACTACAAAGCTCGATACGATGTTAATGCTAGAAATATGATTGCATCAACACTAACAATGGATGAATTTTTCAGGATATCACAATGCAAGACGACCAAAGAGATTTGGGAAGTCCTTGAAGTCACACATGAAGGAACGAATGAAGTAAAGAGAGTTAGAAAGAATACTCTCATACAGGAATAGGAGTTGTTCAGAATGAAAGCGGGAGAGACTATCTATGAAGTATAGAAGTTCTTCACACACATAGTCAATCACCTAATGGCTCTAGATTGTCCAGACTTGAAGATCAAACAAAAGGGAAGCAGAAAATTTCCACAAGACAACGGAAGGAAGCAAAAGAGTGCATACATTGCCTGGGAAAATAGTGATACTGATTCTTCAAGCAATGAGGATTGCAACATTGAAGAAGAGTCAAATATTTGTTTCGTGGCTGGATCTGCACGGATTGATTATGATAGTGATGAGGAATTTGAAAATGAGCCTATAGAAGTAAAGTATGACATGCTGCTAGATGTGTTTCAGGAAATACACGCAAAGGCTATGCGACTCCAATATAAGGTAAATCAACTTACCTCTGACAGAAAGAATTATGAACATAGAATCAATAATCTGGTAGAGGAAAATGAAAAATTGAAAAAGGAGTTAAAAAATGCCTTAAAGTCTGCTAAGATAGTCAAAACTGAAACAAAGATAGTTGAAAAAGAATGTGAAAAATGTCCTGTTCATATTGAAAAAATTGATTACTTGACTAGCACTCTAACAAAATTCACACAGGGAAAAGAAAAGTTAAATTCCATTCTAAGAGCTTTTGGTAGAGCTGTCTATAGACAAGGAATTGATTATAAGGCTCAAAGTAATAGGTCTAATTCAAAGAAATTTGTTGATCTTAGTAAACTTGTTACTCATGCATGCTTTTATTGTAACAATACTGGTCATAATGTTAGAAATTGTTACTATAGAAAAGTTGGTGTTCCAAAAGGAAAGTACAGGTGGATCCCTAAGGAACAACTTTCTGAAACTAACAAGACATGACCAAAATTCAAATGGGTATCAATGTAAAAAACGTTTAACTGTTTTGTAGGGTAGTAGCTACTGCTGAAGCAGTATTCAACTCAAGGATGAACTACCATGATGAAATAAAAAATTCTTGAGATTCTGAAAGTGGTAACTACTGTATTTTCATTGCATCATGCTTAATAATTGTTTGTATGATTGATGAATGCATGTTTGTTGAATGATTAATTGAGTGATTGTATTTAAGTATAAATTCGAATATGTTTGAAGTATGTATGCCTCTGTTTCTAAAAACACTCTGTCAAACATGAGTCGACCTTGACTTAATAAAATCGTTTGTTAATCTCAGTTTCATATATTGTGTGTTTTAGAAAAATTTAAACTGTGGATTAAATCGATTAAGTTGAAATTTTGGAGCGAAAATGAATTTTAATTGTTCCCTCCAAATTTAATCTTGCTAAGTTTTCAAAACTAAAACACAAAAACATGTCATTCACTTTCTCAGCAAAAATCTGAATCTTTCCTTTCTAGCACTTTGTGAGCAATATTTTTTCGGTATAACAATGGCGTCTAGTTCATCTCAAAGGAAACGAGTGAAAACCTTGGGTACTAAAAACATGAGCCGACCATCACAGCTTGAAGGATGGATAAGCGACGATGAAGCTCAATCAAAATTTCTAGACGGTTGGAAAATGAGAAGTCTTACTAAGCATAAATTCTTGAAACTCAGTTTCTTCAGGAACGAAGGTTTTCAATTTCAAAGTTGGCTGAAACGCCAAGGGCTAAAGAAATTTGCTGAGATGACAGATCGCTAGTATCCAGAACTGGTAAAAGTGTTTTACTACAATCTAAGGATTAGTGAAGGGACATTGTGCTCCAAGGTAAAAGGAATAGACATCAAACTCACAGATGAAATTTGGACTAAGATAATCGGTCTCAAACTAGGAGGAGAAAGATGTCATCTAGGTATGGAAGGCTTTCATAAGTTCTCTGTATATCAAGACAACCTAAGGAATCTTGAGGATATTCAAGATTACTCCCATTAAAAAACTAGTGGAATGAAAAAGGATGATCGATTGGCTGTTTTCGTCATCTCCTGGATATTAATGCCTAGAGGAAGCAACCATGCATAAGCCACTACTGAAGACTTGTATCTGTTGAAAGCAATCAAAGAAAATATCCAAGTAGACTGGCCTGCAGCTATTTCAGACAACATGCTGAAAGTAACCAGACTGGAATCAGCAAAGCTGCCTTATTGTGTGTTCATTTCCAAGATTCTTGTTCATTTTGGAGTTGACTACATTGGTGAGTCAAGCGATTCCTACAGCAAAACAAGCATGATTAGCAAGTCTGCTCTACACAAGATGGGTATGCAACATACTCCAGATGGTTGGCAGTTTAAGAATGAAGTTGTTGAAGAAGATGAAGAAGAAGGACAATCATCTTTAATTCCTTGTAGGGCTCGTTCTGAATTTGAAAGAACTCTGCTGAGAGAAATAAGATCTCGCAAGATTATGTGTCAAGGAACCAGGGATGATGTGACTGAAATGAAAGAGCATTTATTGTTTCAAAACCGAAATGAGGAAGAGAAAAATGAAAATGATTCAGGTGAGGAAGGGAGTACACCTGTTGAAACTGCTGCTATGGAAGAGGAAGAAAGTGAAGATGACAATGTTGCTGAAGAAAGTAACAGTGAGATGCTTCTTAGAACCTACTTGAAGAAAAATATGAAGAAAATCTAAAATTTTATTCAATCTAGAATGTTTTTGTTTTTAAGCTGCCTTGTTTTCTTTTGTAATAGATCGCTTTATATGCCATTTTTGTCTTGGCTTTATCTAATTGTACTCTATGGTTGATTTAAATGAATTAAACAGATTAAAATTGATTATGCTATGCCTGTATGCGAATGAACTATTGATTACTGTTACATTCATACATTTGCATACTTATATTATACCTGTGTTATTTCCTGTATCATCACTAGTGCAAAAAAGACTTTTAACGTCACCCTTTAGACGTCTGACCCTCGAATATCCAACGTAAAAAATGACCGGTGACATTTTTCATAAATAAAACAACTATTTAGACGTCGGCTATGGAAAGGCCTAACGTCTAAATACTCCTATACGTCAACTCCCCTGAATAGACGCCAAAACTAAACGAAAAAGTTAAAAAAAACTAAATTTTAGAAGTATGTTATTGGGGGAACTGACGTCTAAATGTGCAGCCCAAGAATTTAAAAAGTCACTTTTTGACTCCATTTAGACGTCTGATCCCGCCACTCCGACTTCTAAAGCACTTTAGACGTCTGCTATTGGGGAACTAACATCTAAATACACAACCCAAGAATTTAAAAAGTCACTTTTTGACACCATTTAGACGTCTGATCCCGACACTCCAACTTCTAAAGCACTTTAGACGTCTGTTATTGGGGGAATCGACGTCTAAATACACAACCCAAGAATTTAAAAAGTCACTTTTTGACTCCATTTAAACGTCTGATCCCTTCACTCCGACTTCTAAAGAACTTTAGACGTCTGTTATTACGGAACCGACGTCTAAATGTCGGCATTAAAACATCGCGAACGCGAGATAGCCGTTACATGCACGCATTGTTCATCATCTTCATCACGTTTTCTCTCTACGGGTTACGCTTTTCAAGTTCATTTTCTCACTTTTGCACCATTTTAAATTAATTTTACTTCGATTACATCACTCATTGATGCATTATCTTTAATTTGAACCGATTAAAATGCGTTTTTGTTGGGTTTTGGTGCAGTTATTCTCGTGTCCTTGGGCGGCGTTCTTCGGCGATGATTTCTTGTGTTTTGCACTCCTTCAATTCCCTTCACTACATTTTTAAAACCATCCAATAAAAGAAAAATGTATAATACATTCTCTTCAACTAAAATATAAAGTTGTAAACTCAAATCACCATTCGAATGGACGTCTGATCTATATAGGTCCGACGTCTATAGAGACGTCTGACCTAAAGGGTCCGACGTCTCATTAACGTCACCCATATAGACGTCGGACAGAGATCAGATGTTAAAAGCCCAAAATAACAAACGTCTAAAGTCCTTTCTACACTAGTGCATATTGATTCTAAAATGCTTGATCTAGAAAGATCTTGAAAGGTTTTGCAGGAACATTGCTTACTGGATGGATAAAATTGGCAAATCAACTCACGAGGAAGCAATGAAGTCGATTATGATTGAGGGCAAATCGACTGTATATCAACAGGGGTTAAAGATTCCAATATTTGGATATATGATATCTTTAACTATTGATATATGTGCTATTAATTGTTTACTTTCAATATATCTCTTTGCTATAATTGACTTGAGATGATTAAGAGATTATATTGCGTTTGATTAATGATATTGTACCATTGCTGCATTGATATTTTTGTACTGTTTCTGATCTGATACAATTTTGACATATGTTGATATATGCTCTGATATATACTGTGAATACTATATTGTGCATCTGTGTTTTGTGATTAAAACATGCATAATGATAGGGGGAGCATTACATATACATTGAGATGTTTCATATGCCTACATCTAAGGGGGAGAATATATATTAAATCATGTGAATATCATTGACAGAGGGAGCCTCATTATATGTTTTGTGATGATTATCTGATGCATGTTTGTATGCTTGATTATCTATATATCAATACCATTGTGCTTACCTTTTTTGCTAATGCCCAAAGGGGGAGAATTATGTTGATTGGTAATTGATTGATAATTTGTATTGAGTTGTGCAACATGGTTGATTATTAATCATGGTTTTGCATCATAAAAAAAGAGGGAGATTGTTGAGATTCTTGATAGGGGGAGTGATGATAAATTTATGAACACCGAAAAACGGCGCCAAAAACTTGTTTAACCCTCGGCAAGTGTGACCGAATCGTATCAAGTAATAAACTCGGTAAGACTAAGTATCGTTCTCCCAAAGGACTCACGACCTAGTTAGTTATATGATTTCTTGATTATTTAAGACTTGTGAACAAATTCTTGAGGTTTCAAATGCAAAAGTCAATAATTAAACATGTATGCATGAGTTTTGATCAGTGGAAAAGAGGAACACAAACACGTGGAATGAATTATATGGATGAGTATGTTGTTGGGGTAATCAATTTCATCTTATCCACTCTCATATATTTTAGGAATTCATCATTCTTTTCATCAATGTTAATGCCACTCTTTAAATCACCTTGCGAAGAAAGCTTATCCTTAATTATGAGTTCATACAATTCCTAGCATCCCTAATAATTAATTCTGAAGCACAGAAGCTTAAAGGCAACCAACCCTCATATCCCTAACTAAGTCTAGGCAATATGTTATTGGGAGAATTTCCCTAGATCTAGATTTCCCCGTATGTGTCCATATCGACAAAATCAATGATCATGACATCGAATGAGTTAAACAATGCATGCTTTGAGCAAAGAGGAAAAACCCTAACTAATGATGAAAGAAAGCATGTATCATAAACATGATGTTTAAACACAAAATTCCATATATGAGAGCTTCAAAAGATTACATTGATTCCCCAACAACAAGAAGAGTTTAGTTCACCATATTCATGGTGAAACTAGATGAAATACAATGAAAGAGTGAAAGATAGAACCCTAGAAAGTTGAGTAGGTAGCCTTAGCATCCAAGATCTTCCTCCTAGGGGTGGAAAGGTGAGTGTTTGCTTCGTACTCTGCCAAAGATACAAACCCTAGGAAGTCCTAAAGCTTATATATTATTAGAAATATTACAGAAAAGTGGGCCTAAGCCCAAAATAGTGCCGCTCAGCGACAAACTACCGCTCAGCGATAAGTGTGTGTGTTGATTCTTCCCCTCAGCGACATTTTCACCCCTCAGCGAAGCCAACGAGAGTTCATTAAATATGTTGACCAAGCATTAAATGTCATTCAACTGCATTAATTGCGAATTCAATTAATTGCTTTGATTGTTGCTAACTGCTATAACAAAATTGTTATATTCGAGTGCATTAGTAGCTTAGTCGATTAAAATGCGTCAGAGATGTGTTATACTATAAATTGACGCGAATTTGATTGATGTAAGAACTTTTGAATCTAATAGTTTTTGTAATATTTTTAGAAAGTGCTATCTTGCAGAAAGAGGAAAAGAGCTCTAAGAATAAAGAAGTGATTGTGGTGATCATTTCCTTGTGAGTTCTTGAAGAACAAGTTTGTTGTGTATTCAAAGGGCTGATCAATTCTGCACATTTGAGTGTAACTACGAGATCAGAGTCTATAATCTATTGAA
>JAFNIE010000803.1:0-24189 GCA_027742785.1 Vigna reflexopilosa | reverse complement strand
TTTATATATCATATACAAAATATATGATAGATTCATTTCTATAGAATCTTGGTAAAAGTTTTTTCTTTCTTATCTTCTAAGTTCTTATAAGTAAAGTAAAGAGAAAAGACTTTCTATCTTTGGGATTTGATACTACACCGCTGCTCAAAATATCAGGGGATCCACTTTATTACATAAGTGGATTCCTGACTTCTTTATTTATCATGAGATAAGGAAGCAGTTTTTATTATATCGATTGAAAACCGTGTTAATTGATCCTTACGATGCTTCCTTTATCAATTAGATCTTTTATCCATAGAAAAAGAGGGTATCTAGACATATCGATTTCTTCATATTTTTACTTCTATGAAGTTTCTTTGCTACAGCTGATAAAAATCGTTGTTTTGAACGATATATATATGTAGAAAGCCTTTATTATTTATAATTATTTCTATTTATATATTTATTATATTAAAATTTGTGGATTTGCTTGTTCTTTTCTTTTTTCTTTCTATAGTGGAGATAGTCGCACGTAATGACAGATCACGGCCATATTATTAAAAGCTTGGGGCAAAAATGGGTTTCGTTCGAGCGCCCGAAAATAATATTCCAAAGCTTTAGTATGTTCTCCGTTACTTGTGTGAATAAGGCCTATGTTATAAAGTATATAACTTCGATCATAGGGATCAATTTCCAGTCGCATAGCCTCATAATAATTCTGTAAAGCTTCTGCATAATTTCCTTCAGATTGAGCTGACATCCGTTACGGTCGTCATTTGGTTCAAAGAATCTCCGCTCCAGAACTGTACGTGAGATTTTCATCTCATACGGCTCCCCCCTTATGTGTGTAATGAGAAAAATCCATAAAATAAAAAAATATTCCAGTATTCTCATTCTCAACTGAACAGAGCTAGTGTTTTTACAAGAAATCTCTAGCCAACCTTCCTGTCAAAAATTCTTTCTTAACATTAAGTATGTAGGTACTTGATAAAAAAAACAAGAACTTCAACAATTTCTTTGTCCTCTACGCTGCTTAATTTCCTGGAATTAGTCACCTCAATAATCTTCGATGGTTCTATGGGTATCCAAAATATGAACGAGATGGATATTTATTGTCCCAACCATTCCTGTTAGTCCCAATCTCGATAAGCCATAGATATAGATAGATACAAAGTTTTCGTGTCCTTGATTCCCAAGCGTAGTGCTTCTTTCCCAATGTTGCCTATCAGTACTAGTAATTTGGGGTTGGCCTAACCCCATAATTATAGGTATAACCTTTCGCTTAATACTAGAAACCTAAAATTCAAGCATATAAGGCTTCATTAATCGAGGATACACGACAGAAGGAATTAATCCTTTTATTTACAAATTTCACCTTCAACACGCGTGGGTTTTTTCCATTCCATTTTTTTTTACCGAAATCGGTAAAAAAAAATGGAATCAAATCACACCATCTCTGTAATAAGTGAATGCCCTTTTTTCTCCTGAAGTTGTCGGAATTATTCGTAATAAGATATTGGCTACAATTGAAAAGGTCTTATCAATAAAATTTTCATTTATCCGAGATCTAGGCATAGGTAGAAATCCATTCTATAATTTAATTAATCATGGTGTGAGAAATCAATCCCACAAATAAAGGAATTGTATAATACAGTGCGAAATAACGTAAAAATGAACTCATCAATAAAATTTGTTTATCCTAAGACCTTGTAGGAGGTTTTTTTTTTATTTTACTTTGTATTTTGATAGTTTGAATTGGTTTTATGCATTTATGAAAAATAGGACAGGACTGATTCACTATTCAACATTCAACCGGTTTCTGGGCATCATTATATAGGAGAGATGGCCGAGTGGTTCAAGGCGTAGCATTGGAACTGCTATGTAGGCTTTTTGTTTACCGGGGGTTCGAATCCCTCTCTTTCCGAATCTTTACCAAATTGATCAATATTACTCATCCCAATGCATACCATTATTTCAAATTTGTTTGTTGATATGGACAACTTTCTATTCCTCATTTTTCGGTAATACAAAAAATAGTGGATAACAGGTGGGCAAGGAATAAAAATTTTCGCATATCCATGTATATGATATATGAATAGCAGAAAATCCTCGTAAAAAAAACTCTTGTTATTTTAGTTAAGTTTAAGTTTGACGAGAATAATATTCTACAACCAGTAATTCATTTATTTTCAAACCAACCCATTTATTATCTATTATTTGATTAATTAAACCTTTATATTGGAAAGGGTGAACAGTCAAATGATTTGGCAATTTCTCATGGGGGGCTGAATCAAGATAATTTTGAATGAGAGTTTTTGATTTTTGTTCATCCTTTGCTGTAATAATATCTTGAGGTTTGCAACGATAACTTGGTATATCCACTATACGACCATTAACTAAAACATGTCTATGGTTTATAAATTGGCGGGCTTGAGGAATAGTCGCAGCCATACCCAATCGAAAAAGTATGTTATCCAAGCGCATTTCAAGTAGTTGTAATAAAACCTGACCAGTTGATCCTTTAGCTTTTCCGGAGATACGAACGTATTTTAGCAATTGTCGTTCTGTAAGACCATAATGAAAACGCAATTTTTGTTTTTCTTCTAAACGAATACGATATTGAGATTTTTTACTGAAGCGCGATTGATTTCTAAATTCGTTTTTGACTGTTGGCTTTTTACTAGTAAGTCCTGGTAAATATCCTAGACGACGTATTTTTTTGAAACGAGGTCCTCTGTAACGTGACATAAAAACTCCTTTTTTAAAATGAAAAATCTTATAAATAGAAATGAAAACTAAACGAAATGAAAAATCTTATATAATTCTAAATGAAGCGAAATCTACTAAAGTTTTATAGTACAAAGAAGAATTAGATGAATTTTATCAATATCCGAATTTATTGTATATAAAAGAATACAAAAAAGTAGGTTCATTTCTTGATTTCTTCCGCAGAGATCGAACTCTCCCAATTTTTTATTTCTAAAAAATAGATTATCAATTATGTAAAAAACAAATTGAGAAAAGCCGGTTATCGGATTCGAACCGATGACCATCGCATTACAAATGCGATGCTCTAACCTCTGAGCTAAACCGGCTAACGTAAACGAAATATACATATGCAGAAGAATTGAATGGGATCTTAGTTATAAATTTTTAGTTATTTATAATAAAATTCAAATTAATACAAACATAAAAAATATAGAAAGAAAATATAGAAAATAAAACCCAATTTTTATTATTTCTATTATTTATTTGATATGTTAGTCCATAACATAAAGTAAAGTGCAAGATAAGAATGAATATTATATTCTAATGAATATTATATTAATATAATTTATTGAATATAATTTATTGAATTTATTTCGATCTAATATTCTAGATATATATTATTAATTTGATTTCTTTCAAAAAGATTCTTTATTAGTACTTAAAGTAAATTTGAATAAATATAAATTTTAGGAAATATATATATATTTTAGTAAATATTAAGGAATTCCATATTTCTAAGTAAATGTCTAATTCTATATGAAATGAAAAGAATGGTTTTTTCTAGCCACTAGATTCGTTTTAGTTATATCAATTGTATATGAATAAATGGATTGTTTATTTTCTTTTTATTTCAGCAAAAACAAAAAAAAAAGAATCGACCATTCGAGTATTCTAAATTGTATGAAAAAATAAGATAAGGAGGTACATAGAAGATAAGTAGATATGTGGTCTATATCTGTGTATATTGAATTGTTAATGTATAGATATTAGAATTAGTTCTGATTCAAACAAATAAAGGTATCCAATATAGATGAAATCAAATCTATAAAATTGGAGAAAAGAAAAGGGTTTTTAATATTTAATATAATAATATGTATTTAATGAATTCAAAAGTTCCCGCATAATTCTCATAATAGAAATGAAAAAAAAGCATTCTATTATAATCAGATTCAAATATAAAAAAAAGATGGGGATATGGCGAAATTGGTAGACGCTACGGACTTAATTGGATTGAGTTTTGGTATGGAAACTTACCAAGTAATAATTTTCAAATTCAGAGAAACCCTGGAATTCACAATGGGCAATCCTGAGCCAAATCCTGTTTTCTGAAAACAAAGAAAAATTCAGAAAGTTATAATAAAAAAGGGATAGGTGCAGAGACTCTATGGAAGCTGTTCTAACAAACGAAATTGACGACTGTTTTTATTGTATTAGTCAAAGAATCCTTTCACCAAAATTACAGGAATGGATCACTGAAATACTCTTTCAATTTGTTACTTTTTATTTATTTTATTAATGAAGATCGATTTGTGATAAAAATATTCACAAATGAAAAATGTGAATCAAATCAATTCGAAGTTGAAGAAACGATGGAATATTTATTGATGAAATTATTCACTTCATCATAATCGGATAAAACCCTTGAAGAACTGATAAATCAGATGAGAATAAAGATAGAGTCCTATTTTACATGTCAATACCGACAACAATGAAATTGAAAGTAAGAGGAAAATCCGTCGACTTAAGAAATCATGAGGGTTCAAGTCCCTCTATCCCCAAAAAGCCTGTTTCATTTTCTAATTTTTTTCCTATATCCTCTCTATCTTTAAGTCCTTATTTATGTGTTTTATTCGATTTCTTATTTCCCAACTAAATTGGAATTTGGATTTTCATCAATTTCCTATCTATCATAATTTTCCTATCTATCATAATTTTCTTATCTATCATAATGACAAGGGACTAGTTTTGGAATAGATATAGCTAGTTTTGGAATAGATATAGATATATATGTGAAACACATAGAATTTTTTTGAATGAGAAATGTCTAAATTAATATCTTATTTTTGAGGAAGGAATTTTCATATGTGTAATTAACGATTAACAATACAAAATAATTATAACTACGGAAACTAACTTACAAACTTTTTTTTTACTTAGTTGATATAGATTCATTAACATATATTTCAAAAATCTTTTAAAATCAAAGTATTAAGCTTCAAGAATGGTCGGGATAGCTCAGTTGGTAGAGCAGAGGACTGAAAATCCTCGTGTCACCAGTTCAAATCTGGTTCCTGACACAAGATTCATTTGTATGAGTATCTATCCCCCATATTCATTTAAATGAATATGGGGGATAGATACTCATACAAATTTGTGTTCTTCTAGATTCTGATACATAACATATTTCTTTTATCTATTTAGGTATCTGTAGATATATTTTTCCTAGATGATTAAAGAATAGATGCATTTTTTAGGTATATTCCCTTATCTATAGTATCTATATATATAGATATATATATATAGATAATGAATTCTTTATCTATTTTTTTTACTTTTTTTTTCTGCGATAAAAAAAAAGGTTTCTATTTCCATAATATTCGAGTGGTTTAATTAGTTGGTTAAAAGACCTAAAAGTCGAAGTTCTGGGGTGGAGTGAGAATATTAAGAATTCATCTTAGAAGGATTACCAAAATAGAATCGAGCCCTTTTGAAACCCTATCATTATTCATTCTATTATTTCTAAATTTTGTGATTTCTCACCTAAAAATATCTGAATGCGACTTCCATTACTCTGTCTGATTTAATGTGAATCAATTATTTTGTCTGATCTATAAGAGAATGTACTCCTATTCTTTGAATATCTGGGGTTGCAGAAATTTGGATTAGTTTCTTACTTTTATCATTTAGTGAGCATCTTGTATTTCATAAAAATTTGGAGCGATATAATCTTTACGCAAAGGCCATCCTATCCAATTTTCGGGCATTAAAATACGTCTTAGACGCGGATGACTATCATAAGAGATTCCCAACATATCATAAGATTCCTTTTCTTGAAAATCCGCACTTTTCCAAACCCAAAAAATTGAAGGAATTCTGGGATTTTTTCTTGATACAAATATTTTTATGCATACCTCTTCAGGTTGATTTATACCATACTCTATTCTTGTAAAATGATATACACTAGCTAAGAGTCCTCCGGGTGCTACATCATAGGCACATTGAGAACGTAGATAATTGTAACCATATACATATAAAATGACAGCAATGGAATGCCAATCCTCGGGCTTTATTTGTAAAGTCTCTATTCCTAGGTAATCGAAACCCAAGGATCTATGAATTAGTCCATGTTTGACTAGCCAAGAAGACAAACGACCTTGCATTTTTTGCTTCTCCTAAATTTTTTTTATGTATTTGGTATTAGTATTTTCTATTTACATTACGATGAAATTTTTAAAAAAGGAATTGCTTTTTATTATTGTACTTTAAAAAAATGTGTCAGACGATATCTCTGAAGTAGATGGCGGTTGATAGAAAAATTCTTGACCATAATTGCCAGTATAAGTACTGTATCCAACATGAAACTTATGGTTGGTGGTAAAACATCTATTCTCTCGTTGAAAACTCATTGGATCTTCATATATTTCTCGAGATATTTTCTTACGAAGTTTTGTTATAGCATCTATAATGGCCTCCGGTTTAGGTGGACAGCCCGGCAAATATACATCTACAGGAATTAGCTTATCTACGCCTCGAACAGTACTATAAGAATCGGTACTAAACATCCCCCCCGTAATTGTACAGGCTCCCATAGCAATAACATATTTAGGTTCGGGCATTTGTTCATATAATCGAACTAAAGAAGGGGCCATTTTCATAGTTACAGTGCCCGCTGTTAAAATTAGGTCTGCCTGCCTAGGACTCGATCGTGGTACTAGTCCATAACGATCAAAATCAAATCGTGATCCTATTAATGAAGCAAATTCAATGAAGCAACAACTAGTACCATAAAGAAGCGGCCATAAACTGGATAATCTTGACCAATTTGAAAAATCATTTAATGTAGTTGAAATAACTGAATTTTTGGTTGTTTGATCAAGTAAGGGAAACTCAATGGAATTCATAATTGTCTCAATAGTTTTTTTTTTCTAATTGTCTAAATAGTCAAGAATTAAGACCATTCTAATGCCCCCTTTCGCCATGCATAAACTGAACCAACAATTAGGATAAGCACGAATAAGAAAGCTTCTAAAAATACGGATACCCCTAATACATCGAAACTCATTGCCCATGGATAAAGAAAAACCGTTTCAACATCAAAAACAACAAAAATGAGAGCAAACATATAATAACGGATTCGAAATTGTAACCAAGCATCGCCTATTGGTTCTATTCCGGATTCATAACTAGAAAGTTTTTCAGGTCCCTTGCTAATGGGGGCTAAAATTCCAGAAATTAGAAATGCCAAAATAGGAATCAAACTTGATATTATTAGAAATGCCCAAAAAATATCATATTCGTAAAGAAGAAACATAAAAGTACTCCTCTGAATGTAGAAAATATACCGAATTCATTTTCATTTTTAGTTTAAAGTCTCCATTTTTTTAGACTAGCTTAATATACTAATATGAATATTATTTTATCGAATATGAATATGTTCGAATAGAAATTTACAAATTGTTTTTCTTTTTTAGTACTAGTCTTAGTAATGAGATCTATTCGATCCTAAATATTATTAATATTATTAGTATCTGTAGGAATATTAGGGCTATACGGACTCGAACCGTAGACCTTCTCGGTAAAACAGATCAAACTAATTATTATCTAAATGATTGAAATTGTTTTCAAAACCCAACATGCATTTTTTTTTGCATTGAGCTTTTTCATTAACTGATAAAACTATTAGTTAGTCCACCATCTTTTTTTTTACAGTAAAGAATAAAGAGATGATTCCCTATGCTCTTCTTTTTTATTTGTATAAAAATCAAAGAGCACTACCAAAGTGTTTCAAAGAAGGATTATCTTGACGTAGGTCTGCTTCTGGCCTAGATCAACTTAAGTTAAATGGACTCTTTATCCACCTACTAAAATTAAAATAGAAGATAAGAAATGACACTTCATACACCTTAAAGTTCATAAGATAGGAAGAAAAGATAATCTTTTTTAGGTCCCTATACCCTTTCTTTTTAGCATTGACGAGAAATGGGTATTCACCTTATCAATATCTCAAATCAATTATGGATTCGATTTTATGGCTAAACCCTTTGTCAGGCTAGTGTTCTCTTGTTTTGTTCCTTAAAATGGAGTAAGACACGGATTTCTTACTATAAGATAAACTTTTTTAATTACAAGATGAACTCCTCTGAAAAAAAAAACATTGGCGCTCGTGTAAACGAGGTGCTCTACCTAACTGAGCTACAGCCCTTGTGTTTTTGATACATATTTTATCATAGTATGAAGATAATTGCTTGTCAAGATGAATATTACATGATCGAATCCCTTGAACGGGTGTTGGTATTGCTTATCAGTAATTTGACATTTATAATCAATTAATCTGATAGATGGGTACTCTTCTTTTTTTTTTTTTTTTAGGAGGAGTCCTAAATTACCTACTTAACTCAGTGGTTAGAGTATTGCTTTCATACGGCGGGAGTCATTGGTTCAAATCCAATAGTAGGTAAGGTATAGTTATAACTTATTAGATACCTTTGACTGTGGTATCTAATAAGCTTTTCTACTTACTTTTTTCTTCTGACTCTTTCTTTTTTCTTTTTATTGTTTTCGGATATTGGGACGCATCAATTTCAACTTGTTATGAAATAACATTGATAGCCTCTACTCGTGTTCTAGCTCGTCTAAGAGCTAGATTTGCTTCAATTGTTTGTCTCTTGCCTTCAGCCTTATTCAAATTAGTTTCTGCTATTTCAAGAGTTTGCTGTGCTTCTTGTGGATCAATGTCACTACCCTTTTCCGCATCATTTACTAAAACAGTTATCTCATTATTATTTATTCTAGCAAACCCCCCCATCAGAGCCATTGTTAACCATTGGTCTTTAAGACGTATTCTCAAAATACCTATATCGACAGCTGAGGCAATAGGCGCATGATTAGGTAATACTCCAATTTGTCCGCTATTAGTAGGTAAAATGATTTCCTTCACTTCTGAATCCCAAACAATTCGATTGGGGGTCAATACACAAAGATTTAAAGTCATTTCTTCAAATTGCTCTCCGTTTCTAAGTTCGTAGCCTTCGCAGTAGCTTCATCGATATTACCTACCAAATAAAAGGCTTGTTCAGGAAGACCGTCTAATTCTCCAGAAAGAATCAAATTAAACCCTCTAATTGTTTCTACTAGACCAACATATTTTCCAGCCGAACCGGTAAAAACTTCTGCTACGAAAAAAGGTTGTGATAAGAAACGCTCAATTTTTCGTGCTCTCGCTACGGTTAAGCGATCTTCTTCGGATAATTCGTCCAAGCCAAGGATAGCTATAATGTCTTGAAGTTCTTTGTAACGTTGTAAAGTTTCTTTAACTCGTTGCGCAGTTTCATAATGTTCTTCACCAACGATTCGAGGTTGGAGCATAGTTGAGGTTGAATCTAAAGGATCTACTGCTGGATAGATACCTTTGGCGGCTAATCCTCTTGATAGTACAGTAGTAGCATCTAAATGTGCAAATGTCGTAGCAGGGGCAGGGTCAGTTAAATCGTCTGCAGGTACATAAACTGCTTGAATAGAAGTTATGGACCCTTCTTTGGTAGAAGTGATTCTTTCTTGTAAAGAACCCATTTCAGTACTAAGAGTGGGTTGATAACCCACAGCAGAGGGCATTCGACCCAATAAGGCAGATACTTCAGATCCTGCTTGAACGAAGCGGAAGATATTGTCGATAAATAGAAGTACATCTTGTTCATTGACATCTCGAAAATATTCCGCCATAGTTAGGGCAGTTAAACCAACTCTCATACGAGCTCCGGGTGGTTCATTCATTTGACCATATACTAGAGCTACTTTAGATTCTGCAATATTTTGTTCATTAATTACTCCAGATTCTTTCATTTCCATATAAAGATCATTTCCCTCGCGAGTACGCTCACCTACTCCGCCAAATACAGATACACCTCCGTGAGCTTTGGCAATGTTATTGATCAATTCCATAATAAGTACTGTTTTACCCACTCCAGCTCCACCGAAAAGTCCTATTTTTCCTCCACGACGATAAGGAGCTAAAAGATCTACTACTTTTATTCCTGTTTCAAAAATAGATAATTTTGTATCTAATTGTATAAAGGTAGGCGCAGATCTATGAATGGGAGATGTTGTACGAGTATCTACAGGACCTAAATTATCAATCGGCTCTCCAAGCACGTTGAAAATTCGTCCTAGAGTTGCTCTGCCTACTGGAACACTTAGGGGAGTTCCTGTGTCAATAACTTCCATTCCTCTCTTTAGACCATCTGTAGCACTCATAGCTACAGCTCTAACTCGATTATTTCCTAATAATTGCTGTACTTCACAAGTCACATTAATTTGTTGACCAACAGTATCTCGACCCGTAACTACCAGAGCATTGTAAATATTAGGCATCTGCCCCGGGGGAAAGGCTACATCTAGTACCGGACCGATTATTTGGTCAATATGTCCCAGATTTTTTTTTTCAATCGAAGAAATTTCAGGACCGGAAGTAGTAGGATTTATTCGCATATCAAAAGCCAATTTTTTTTTCCGAAAAAGTTTTTAAATCAAAAAGAAATGTTCGATAAGAAAGCAAGTTGATCAGTTAATTCAAAAAGAAATAAGAAATGGAAGTAAGTACTCCATTTTTTTGGTACTATTCAATCAATCCTCTTTAATTGTTTACTTACTTATTCAAATTCAATTATTGAATTCTTAAGCTTACTGCAGTTATTTTTAAAATTTCAATTGGATAAAATATTTCGAAAGTCTTTTCTTTTTTTCTATCATTCTAGATAATATCATCTATATTCTGTATGGAATTCGAACCTGTACCTTAATTTAGAATTCATTTTTTTTATCATTGGCTTTCGTATTTCCTCAGTAGACAATTTTTTAGACTTACCCTCTTTTTCCCTATTTTTTTTACCTCTTTGTTTCTTTTCCGGGGATAAAGCTGCCTATTTTTACATCTAGGATTTACATAGACAACATATATCACTGTCAAGATTCAGAATAAATTCTTATTATTATTTAGATTAGATCTTTCGATTTGAAAATTCAAAAATAAGAGATTTCAAATTGAAAAAAAAAAAGATTGGGTTGCGCCATACATAGAAAAGAGTATACAATAATGATGTATTTGACAAATCAAATACCATCGTTTAATTTAATAATTTAATAATAACATAACGAACCTTTGGGATTAATGGATAATATTAGTTGATTTTTGTAAAAGATTTCATTAACTCCTAAGTCATATCGAGTAGACCTTATTGTTTCAAGAATTCTTAATTCATTAGTTGTAGGGAGGGATTTATGTCACCACAAACAGAGACTAAAGCAAGTGTTGGGTTCAAAGCTGGTGTTAAAGATTATAAATTGACTTATTATACTCCTGACTATGAAACCAAAGATACTGATATCTTGGCAGCATTCCGAGTAACTCCTCAACCTGGAGTTCCACCTGAAGAAGCAGGTGCTGCGGTAGCCGCCGAATCTTCTACTGGTACATGGACAACTGTGTGGACCGATGGGCTTACCAGTCTTGATCGTTACAAAGGACGATGCTATCACATCGAACCTGTTGCTGGGGAAGAAACTCAATTTATTGCTTACGTAGCTTATCCCTTAGACCTTTTTGAAGAAGGTTCTGTTACTAACATGTTTACTTCTATTGTCGGTAATGTATTTGGGTTCAAGGCACTGCGTGCTCTACGTCTGGAGGATTTGCGAATCCCAACCGCTTATGTTAAAACTTTCCAAGGTCCGCCTCATGGCATCCAAGTTGAGAGAGATAAATTGAACAAGTATGGTCGTCCCCTATTAGGATGTACTATTAAACCTAAATTGGGGTTATCCGCTAAGAATTATGGTAGAGCTGTTTATGAATGTCTTCGTGGGGGACTTGATTTTACCAAAGATGATGAAAATGTGAATTCCCAACCATTTATGCGTTGGAGAGACCGTTTCTTATTTTGTGCTGAAGCGATTTATAAATCACAGGCTGAAACAGGTGAAATCAAAGGGCATTACTTGAATGCAACTGCGGGTACATGCGAAGAAATGATGAAAAGAGCTATATTTGCCAGAGAATTAGGTGTTCCTATCATAATGCATGATTATTTAACAGGGGGATTCACTGCAAATACTAGCTTGGCTCATTATTGCCGAGATAATGGTCTACTTCTTCATATACATCGTGCAATGCATGCAGTTATCGACAGACAAAAGAATCATGGTATGCACTTTCGTGTATTAGCTAAAGCATTACGTTTATCTGGTGGAGATCATGTCCACTCCGGTACCGTAGTAGGTAAACTTGAAGGGGAAAGAGAAATCACTTTAGGTTTTGTTGACTTACTGCGTGATGATTTTGTTGAAAAAGATCGAAGTCGTGGTATTTATTTCACTCAGGATTGGGTTTCTCTACCAGGTGTTATACCTGTTGCTTCGGGAGGTATTCACGTTTGGCATATGCCTGCTCTGACCGAAATCTTTGGAGATGATTCCGTACTTCAATTTGGCGGAGGAACTTTAGGACACCCTTGGGGAAATGCACCAGGTGCTGTAGCTAATCGAGTAGCTCTTGAAGCATGTGTGAAGGCTCGAAATGAAGGACGTGATCTTGCTCGTGAAGGTAATGAAATTATCCGTGAGGCTAGCAAATGGAGTCCTGAATTAGCTGCTGCTTGCGAAGTATGGAAGGAGATCAAATTTGAATTCGAAGCAGTGGATACTATTTGAATTCGAAGCAATGGATACTTTGGATTAATTGCAATTAAATTCGGCACAATCTTTTCCTAAAAGAAGGATTGAGCCGAATACAAAGATACTTAATTATTAAATAGATTTATATCTTTCGTATTGGAATAGAAGCATAGTAAGTAGATGATATTTTACGAAAAAAGTGATTACAATTTATAAGGGAAACTGGCTATTGCCTTTTTCGATGTGAATTTCACATAATAGGGAGGTTGCTCCATTTCTATATGAAATTTATCCTATATTAATCTATATTAAATTAATCTATATTAAATTTTTATTTTCCTATTGATTTCTATATTTCTATAATTTGATACGTTTTTTTAGATTAGAATAGCATTTTATAAAATAGATATATTTCTATTGAAAGAATTTTTCTTATAAGTAATTCTAACATAATACTAATAATCGTAATCGAATTAATAAGATTTAAAATCTTATTAATTCGATTTGATTTATTCGATTGTATTTTTTGTCAATACTAATATTGACAACACTGTATCAAATCAATATAATCCGATCGTGAATAAATGGATCACCTTACTTACGTTAAATAGGCGTTATTACTTCATCAAATGGTAGGTTCATTGGTTTTCTTTCTGCGATACAAACAAGAAAAACTTTTTGAATTAATAAGTAAGTGAATTGAAAGGTAAACTCTATATATACGAAAATCATAGATCTATATATACGAATATATATAGTCTTATATATATAATAATAATGGATAACTATAACATAGTATTTCAATAGGTGGTATATCTTTTTTTAGTTTTTTAGACAATTCAATTTTGTAATTTTATTTTTTTTTATTGCGATTGGGTATAAACATCCACCTTATTTTTTAAATTGTAGTGGGGTTGCTAACTCAATGGTAGAGTACTCGGCTTTTAAGAGCGACTCTATTTTTTACACATTTATATGAAGCAATCGATTCGTCGATACTATCGGTAGAGCTTGTAAAACCACGACTGATCCAGAAAGGAATGACTGGAAAAAGTAGCATGTCGTATCAATGAAGAATTCTAAAAATATTTCATTCTTATAGGATCCAGCTCAAATTTTTGTTTGAATTTTTGGCTCGTAACAAAAAAAATTCAGTTGGGTTTGATTAATAAAGGGATAGAACTTGGTGGTTCTAATTCTAATAGGAAAACCAAAAGCATCGAGCTTTCGTTTCTTTTTTATTTGGATCATTACCCCATCTAATTGTACGTTAAAAATAGGTTAGTGCTTGATGTGGGAAAAGCTTTTCTGGTAAATGGGTTATTTTTTTTATGAGTCCTAACTATATAGCTATTTTCCATTATCTTTTGGTATTTTGGGGTAGCGATAAATGTGTAAAAGAAAGAGTATATTGATAAAGATATTTTTTCCAAAATCAAAAGAGCGATTAGGTAAAAAAATAAAGGATTCTTAATTAGCTCGTTATCCTAGAACAAAAATTAGGCGAAAAATCGATTAGAGAGAGTCCGTGAATGGGTTTTACTTGTTTTCTAGGTATCTATTGATACCTATAATTTTCTGTTTTGACCATATCGCACTATGTATCATTTGATAATCCAATGAATCTCTGATTCTTTGTTTGACCAAATAGACTTTTTTAATGGAGCAATATAAAGCATATTTAGAACTTCATAGATCTCGATACCAGGACATCCTATACCCACTTTTTTTTCGGGAATCTATTTATGGACTAGCTTATCGTCATGAGTCCTTTTTTATAGAAAATGTAGATTATAACAATAATTTTAGTTTACTAATTGTAAAACGTTTAAGTACTCGAATGTATCAACAGACTCATTTCATTCTTTTTCTTAACGATTCTAAAAAAAATACTTTTGTGGGTTATAACTATCATTTTTATTCTCAAATAATATTAGAAGGTTTTGGTATCGTCGTGGAGATTCTATTTTCTCTACAATTATTTAACTCTTCCTTAAGGGGATTAGAAATCGTAAAATCTTATACAAATTTACAATCAATTCATTCGATTTTTCCCTTTTTCGAAGATAAACTGATATATTTAAATCATAAGTCAGATATACGAATACCCTATCCTATCCATCTCGAAATCTTGGTTCAAATCCTTCGATATTCGATAAAAGATGTATCTTTCTTTCATTTAATAAGGTTGTTTTTTTATTACTATTCTAATTGGAATAGTCTTTTTCCTCCAAAAAAATGGATTTTTACTTTTTTTTCAAAAAGGAATCGAAGAATTTTCTTGTTCCTATATAATTTATATGTATGGGAATATGAATCTATCTTTCTTTTTCTACGTAACAAATCCTCTCAGTTACAGTTAAAACATTTTCGCGTTTTTTTTGAGCGAATTTTTTTCTATGAAAAAAGAAAACATCTTGTAAAAGTATCTACTAAGAATTGTTCATATACTTTATTCTTCTTTAAGGATACTTTCATCCATTATGTTAGATATCAAGGAAAATCAATTCTGGTTTTAAAGAATACTCCTTTTTTTATAAATAAATGGAAATACTATTTTATATATTTATGGCAATGTCATTTTGATATTTGGGCTGGACTAGAAACGATCTATATAAACGAATTATCTCAGTATTCATTTCACTTTTTAGGCTATTTTTTAAGTATTCCACTAAATCTTTCAGTAGTACGAAGTCAAATGTTGCAAAATTCATTTCTAATTCAAATTGTTATCAAAAAACTTGATACAATAGTTCCCATTATTCCTCTAATGAGATCATTGGCTAAAACAAAATTTTGTAATGTAATGGGTCATCCTATTAGTAAGCCGGTTTGGGCCAATTTATCTGATTTTGATATTCTTGACCGGTTTTTGCGCATATGCAGAAATTTTTCTCATTATTACAATGGATCTGCAAAAAAAAAGAGTTTCTATCAAATAAAATATATACTTCGGTTTTCTTGTATAAAAACTTTGGCTCGTAAGCACAAAAGTACTGTCCGCATTTATTTGAAAAAATTAAGTTCAGAAAAATTATTGGAAGAATTTTTTACAGAAGAAGATCTTTTTTCTTTGATTTTTCCAAGAACTTCTTTTACTTTGCGTAGGTTTTATAGAGGTCGGATTTGGTATTTGGATATTCTTTTCAGAAACGATTTCGTCAATTATTTATAAGTTAAAATAGGTTATGATATTTTTTAAATCGGTGTAAATTGATAAAACGAACTTCCTTCTTTTTATTAAATGAGGATAAAAAAATCATTTTTTTTAGTCTTCTATATCTATAGGATTTTGAAATGCTCATGTAGTCAGAGTCAAGATTCGGGGTTAATAAATTGAATATTATATTTCACTTTCTTAGAGTCTTTTGCTAGGCAAGTAATTCAGGTTTAGATGTATACATAGGGAAAGCCGTGTGCAATGAAAACTGCAAACACGGCTTGGGGAGGGATTTTTTCTTGTTTTATTCTATTGTTGAATTTTATTAAAGAATAAAATATCTACTTCATCCGACTAGTTCCGGGTTCAAGTCCCGGGCAACTCATTCTAATTTGTAGATCGATGTTGTATTATATCTATATTTCTATAAATATAACGATATATACAAAATAAACTTTTTTTATGAATCAATGAAATGGGATAATAAAGGTAAATTCGGATAAACCGAAATGAAGAATAACATACTAATGAATAAGAACATACTATGGATATTCATATTGGTTGACACTGGTATATAAGTCATGTTATACTGTTGAATAACAAGTCCTCAAATTCTCGCATTAGAGAGAATTTTTGTGCTTGGGAGTCCCTAATGATTAAATGAACCAAGATTTTACCATGACTGCAATTTTAGAGAGACGCGAGAGCGAAAGCCTATGGGGTCGCTTCTGTAATTGGATAACCAGCACCGAAAATCGTCTTTACATTGGATGGTTTGGTGTTTTGATGATTCCTACTTTATTGACTGCAACTTCTGTATTTATTATCGCTTTTATCGCTGCCCCTCCAGTAGATATTGATGGTATTCGTGAGCCTGTTTCTGGATCTCTACTTTATGGAAACAATATCATTTCTGGTGCGATTATTCCTACTTCTGCGGCTATAGGTTTGCATTTTTATCCGATATGGGAAGCAGCTTCTGTTGATGAATGGTTACCAATTAGACAATTGTGAAGTGGAGCAATGTGTCTTGCACAAAGAACCTAGCATGAAATGCTTGCAATTGGAAACAAGCCTTAGGAAATAAGGATGAGAGAGCGAACCTCTTGCGAGGGAAGATATAGTACAACGACGTTCGCATAGTAGTGACCAGGGAAGGAAAGATAATGCGAGGAAGAAGATGGAGTGGTGTTCGTGTTCACAATGACAATAGTGAAAAGACTAGGAATGGTAGTAGAATTCAAGTTTCCCAATTGTAAAGAAAACACATGAGTTCAAAGTCGTGTAAGGAAAAAATGTCTTTTAGTGAGAATGTTAAATATTTGAAAAGTTAACCATACCAAAGGTATAGGCTTCAATTCTTTTGTATAAAATTGGAGCCTATTCTCCACCACATAAAAAATTCAAAAAATAATGGATGAACATTTTTTAAATTTGACTGACGTTTCTAAAATAAGCTACTAAGCCTAAAGTTATCCTAAAATTTGAAAAATACCATGCATTATTTTTTGAAATTTTATCTCTATGGCTAGCATAGTAAGCTTTGATTATCTTATGGATCTTTCGTAAGTGTACCAAATCAAGTATGAAAGTAAATGTAACTTTAGATGTCGTTTTTGCAAAAGACTTGTATTATTTATAAAAAACTATGATTTATGTATTGATTTTGTGAAAAAAACTGTGGAAGGAATGAACAAATTATTGATTTGGGAATCAAAATAAATCTAATTTCTAGAAAACTGATTAAATTGATTAAATAAAATATATGAGGTAAAACTTCACTAGGATTAGGTTTGCGTGATCCTCTTCAATGTAAAAACACCAAACATTAATTTACTTACTTTAACATTTACACCACTATTGACACAAACTCTAATTCTCTTCGACAACAAGTCTAAATCTTTAATAACTAAAAAAATTCTAAAATGTTAGATAACCTTACCATAGATTTGCACGTAAGCATTAGATGCAATGTTAAGAATGACCAATGATTAAAATCTCCCATGTCTAAAGTTGAATTTATTAGGTTTTCTATCCTTAGTCTAAGTTCTAAACATCATGTCCAATAATAAAATACCCAACAAATATGCAATCAATTCAATTATTCATCAGTTAAATAAGAAATAAAACTAATACAAGGAGGTAATTGAAAAGAAATATGGTTGGAATAGTAGAAACAATCACAAAGAGGTTAAGAAAGTCCAAAACCTATGAATAAGGGATATATTACTCTTATACATTTCGAACACTAAAAAAAGAATTAATGATGCAATGGTCCTTTTGCCTGCCACAATGAGTCCCTACTTTCTCTCCTTTATATATTAAGTAGTTCTCTCTCCAAAAAGTAATTTTTTTCTAAATCTATACACCTTATACCTAGGGTTACTCCCTACACCATCCTAGATTGGCTCCCTAGTATCACCCATATTTTTTTAACAATAAAAAAACTTTTAACCTTTTATATTTAAAAAATCCTACACCCCACCATCTGTTTTCTCAACGGATGTCGACATTCCGTTGAAGAAAAAATGAATGTCAACGGAGATTGCCACATCCCGCCACGTTAACAGATGCGCACCCCACCTCCGTTTAAACTTCATATTTTTTTTAGTTTTTTAGTTTATTAATTCCCCAGTCTACTTCAATACATAATCTGACCTTTAATCCTACAAATACTCCAAATAAAATTAAATGTACTTAATATATAATAAAAAAAATTAAATAATGTATAAAATTAAAATAAAATATAATCTTTACAATAAAACTACAAGTTAAAAAAAAAAACATAAAATACGGATGGGCCACATCCTTTGAATATAATTAATTAAAAAAATATTATAATTTAATTAAATTAATAATAATAATTTAATTAAATAAAATAAAATAAATTTTCGTAATATACTATAAAATAAAAAAATTAAGTAATATATAAATTAATTAAATTTTTTTATAATTAAATTAATTAATAATAATAATTTAATTAAATAAAATAAATTAATTTATTATGTAACTATATATAAATTAATTTTATTTTATTTAATAAAATAATTATTATTAATTTAATTTATGTATTATTATTTAATTAATTATTTAATATTTTTATATAATTACTTAATTGGTGTGCCAGGGTTTTTTTATTTCTTTATTTTTAGTTTATTAATTTTATATATTTTAAATTAATATATAAATATTATTTAAATTTTTATATATTTTAAATTAATTTATAAAATATTTAATTTTTTTTTAAAATATTTACGTAAATAGAAAATATTATTAAAAAATAAAATCTAAAATAAAAATAATAAACTAAAATATAAAAAATATTAAAATATGTAAACAGATGTCAACCTCCGTTGAAGGTGAAACGGATGTTGACATCCGTTTTATAACAAGGGTAAATTGGGTATTGGGTGGGTGCATGAAGTATTTGGTGGTGGTGGAGGAATAACACTCACATTATATTTAAAGATTTTTATAATGTTAGGTGAATGAACCAAATTGGAATGAACCTAAAATTTGTACTCAATTATGTACTTGAAGTAATCAAATAATTGATTTTGTTGATATATTCTTTTAATTTTAACTGATTTCAATTATCTACAAAATTATAATTCAGATACATATCCTTTTCAAATTTATCTATAAAATCTTAATTATGTAAAGAGATAATCAAAATACCAATAAAAGATGAAGTACTCATCTTTTCTAAATTATTTAATAAACCCTTAATTATTTAAAAAAATAATAATAAAAAATATCATGAAGTCATAAGGTTATAGCTTCAGTTTTTTTAGAACATAAGCCTAAAGTCATTTCAAATTTTTAAATGCCACTGTGTTATTAAATTTGTTTTTCTTGAAGAAGCATGCGAAAGTGATTTTCACAGTATTGATTTACTCCCACTCTAATTTTACTAAGAGCTTGGTTGTTTCTCAACGCTCTCAATTTCTTTACAAAAGAATATTTGGAAGTTATGTCAACCTCGGTTGAAGGTTTATAGAGGGAAGAATCTTTATTCAGGCTTCAAGAAGACTGAAAGAAGTTGAGAAAAAAAAATCAAACCCATTTAGCTTAAAAATATAGAATGTGGTATTGAGAATTAGGTAAGTATTACTTTAATGATTTTCAATGAAAATGAAACACTTTTTTCATAACTAGAATAACTGTGGCAACTGAGTTGTAGGATTGATGTTAAGTGTTGAGAGGTGGTTAATAAAAGTTCAGATCGTGTCTTCACAACAAAGTGAGGTATTGAATCATGAAACAAAATCCTTTAGAGAAGGAACCTTGAATTGATCAAATATGGAGAGTTTTAGCACTAGATGAATAACTAAGCTCAAAGAAAACATATTTAATTAAGTTGAGTTTATTTGGCTTTTGCACTACGCATACACGGTTGAGTGGAGAAGCAAAAAATCCATGTTTTGTTGTATAATATTTAGTTTATTTTAGTCTCACAATTAGGTATTTGGTGATGTGTGATATGGGACTTGCCACCGTACAAGATTAGGACTTGGGTCCTCTCCTTTATAACCTTATGATCTCTCTTTTTAACATACACCTCATATCCATGCTTCTCCGTTTCTAGGTACATACTCAGTGCCATATGAATTTTCCACAATCACTTCAACCAACAAACACAAACATTAGGTTGGGGTTCACAGAACTTCACAAAAAACCTCAACTTTCCATCACCGAACACCCAATTTCCCACGATGCCATCACGATAATATCACACGTTATTATTTTGCCTCAACACACAAGAACCGTTCCCTCTCTAAGGCATGCAGGTACACGACTTTTTTTTTTTTTTTATAAAATCGATATGGTTACAAAGAAAATGCTTTTTAAAGCCTATTCCACTTAATTTTTTGTGCAAAAAGTGTGCACATGTTTTGGAGGAAAAAAATAATTGGGCGTATTTTGTGATATGAATCGTCTTAATAAAGATAATTTCAACAGGCCTTAAGTAGTCTATATATAATATTATATAATAGTGTTGGAGATTTTTCTAGGATTTTAAGGATTTTGGACCATGGCCTGTGTAATCGTCTTGTTTTTATTTTATATTTATTTACATAAGTAAAATGGTATAAAAAATAATCAAACATCATGTATAATTTATTCTTACTGTCGATTTCTCAAAAGCTAAATAATAACTAAAATATATGGTTATCCTTTATACGAAAAACATTTCTAAAATGAAAAATTGCTTTTTATAAACCTAATTGGAATAGAGAAAGATAATATAAATAAATATTTTCAGACAACAAATATATACATCGGGCTAATATACTCACTACCTGCATTAAAAGTATATATCTAGTGAGTACAATATTTGAAACATTTAGTCCAAAAAATGCTTAATAGGGATATAGGAAACAAAATGATTCTCTAATACCCAATACTGATTAACTCTCCTAAATCTAAAGCATTTCATAAAAAGAAAAAAAACCTAGTATAGAAATATAAAAATGTATTTACAAAACTTAAACTTGTGAAATATTAAATAATACTTTAATTAAATGAAGGAATATCCATACAACCATCAATAAGCGTATTGTTTTTATCATCTTCTCAGGCCGCACTACAGTTCCATCAGGATGTGGGCTCATAATTTACGCGTGTGTGACGCATACACAGAGTACAATTACTAAGAAAGATGGGACGAAACCAAACGAACCACAATAATGTGAATCATCATTGGGAGGTGGAGGGGGGTATCCCGAGCGGTGTAGTGCCGCTATAAAAACTTCTCTCCACTATATAACGCGGAAGGATTTCAACGTTCTAACATTCAACTTTCAGAAAACACATTAAAAAATTGATATTGTGGCACTGTTGTAAATTTAATTGTAAAATAATAGACTCGAAAAATACCACATTCAAATCATATAACCAATTAACGTTAGGAAGGAATAAATTTTCAATGTTAATTAAATTAATTACGTTGTAGTTTCCACTTTTCAAAATTGTATATACTAATGTATGAATTAATTTTGTTTTTGGGTTTTTGGAAGCAGATTAGCATCGGGAATTACACCAATTCCAAAACAATCTCAATCAAGATAAAATATCACCACAGACATAAAACCTCATCCACTAAAGTTTCTCTTTCGTAAAGAAGCTTTCCGCAACTTTTGTATCCTCCAAATGGTTAACGTTTTTGTCTTTGAATTTCAATTAGCTCCTTTGTGTTAACAAAATATACTATTTTCTTGCTCGTCGACTCATCCCATTTATGCATACATTTTGTAAACTTTGAAGGGGTGATTGAAATCCAAAGATCGAAATTACCAGATTTGGATTTCAATTAGTTGGTCATTAGATTCAAACAACTCCTTCATGTTCACAAAATCTATGCTTTTCTTGCTCGTAGACTTTTCATATTTATGCATAGGTTTTATGACCTTGAAGGAGTTGTTTGAAATCCTTGAATCATTAGATGTTAGAAAATGTGAATTCAAACGTTATATAGTTGTTGGAATTGCACAAGAATAACACTCTTAGTGTCAATGGAGCAAGTCGACGTTGGAAAAGTGCAGCTTCTGACGTCTATTGTTTTTATCCTTTAAAGTTGGCCTCCGAACCATATTCTGAGCCAATTTTTAAGCTTTTCTGGAGATGTCTCGTACATTAAGCTCTCGTAACATTTCTATCCTTCAAACCGAATTTTCCTGTCTCCGGATTTCAAACAACTCCTTCATATTCAATAAATCTATTCATTTCCTATATTAATGTGCATGTATTGTGAACATGAAACAACTGATTGAAATCTAGTAACAGAAAAATCCGGTTTGGATGACACAAATGTTCTAAAAGCTAACTTAAGAGACATCTCCAAGAAATCCTAAAATTGGCTCTCAATATGTTCAAGAGGGAAATTTTAAGGGATAGGAAATGAAGGAATGGGTAAGTGTTATTTCTAACCCTAAACGTTGATTAGACATCAAAATATAACCTTCAAAAATTATATGTTTTGCATGAATCATTTCACCTCTGTAGAAAAGACCTTTTGTTATGCTCAATGAACAATTTGATGTTAGAAACATGCGAATTTTGATGTCAAATAACATTGGGAAATATATATTTAGACGTTATATGTTTGCATGAATCATTTCACGCTCTACTCAGACATGACCTTTTGGTTTGCCCAATGAGCAATTTGACATCGAAAACATAGGGATTCTGATGTCATATACATGCATGAAACATTTCATCCTCTGAGTAAAATCCTTTGGTCTGCCCAATAAGCATTTAGACGTCAAAATTACTCTCATTTCGACGTAATATATGCCCTAAATTCTGACGTCAATTACTTATAAGACGTCAGAATTACTCTATTTCTGAAGTCATATGTCTTGTAAAAATTTGTAAGAATTTGTAAAAAGTAACCCACTCTCACTGTTTCTTTGCATTTTTATTTATGCTTGAACCTGCGTTTTCGAATACGAGTGCGAGCAAGAACAAAGTTAGTTATTACTCACTTAACTCTTGCGAAAGTGTTTCCTTATACTTTGTTGGCACATTTTGTATGTTTTTGATCGATTGTTTTCGTTTTTTCTTGTAGTATTGATGTGTTTACGTGAGTTGAAATTTCATCCCCTTAAGTGAATCAACTGCTTCGTTCACAAAGTTAAGGAACAATAAATGTCAGTTTTGTGTTATTTACCCTAAATGTATGTATTTTTGAAGTTGTGGTTATGGTTTTGTTTATGCTTTTTATTCATATGGTGTTTTGTTCTCCATTAAGGTCCATTGCGATCAAAGTCATTGTCCATTGTTATCATCGACTCCCTTCTATAATGGTTAATGTGTTGGTTTTGAATGACATTGCAATGTAATCATATATTATTCCATACATGATTTTTAGTTTCGTTATTGTACTTTGTGTGTTGTGTGTTGTTTGTTGTATTTGTATTTCATATTTGTATGTTTATTGAAAGTTATATTTTATTTTTTTGTGATTTTTTGCATTTTATTGTTTATAAACTTTTTAAAAGTATTATGGATCAAAGCTGGATGGATGAAAGTCATATTAGTCAAGAGTATGAAAAATGAGTTTTCGAATTATTACATTATGTTCAATAACACGCAAATTCAGTAAACGAGACATATTTTTGTCCATATATTCGTTATCGTAACAAAATATTTCAAGACTTGGACAATATCTGTGTTCATTTATTCATTTATGGAATAATGATAAATTGGATAATTGATAAAGTCATAAACCCTACGCTTAAGTGTCAGTGCCAACTTCTGAAATACAATTCGTTGATAGGCTATCTCAATAATGACAAATTTCCTTTATATATAGAAACTATTGCAATGGACTTCTACTTTTAAAAAATCATTCTTAACTCCTCTTACAACGTGGTAACGTGGTACATACATTT